>VCRD01000272.1:349067-363555 GCA_006783055.1 Trinorchestia longiramus
CTTATGGGAACAGTCGTGTGGTTCTAGAATGGCTTATGGGATCAGTCGTCTGGTTCTAGAATGGCTTATGGGAACAGTCTTGTGGTTCTAGAATGATTATAAGAAATAAGCGTATCAAGGGCCGGCAACCTTTGAAAAAACTTATGCTATTCTCTCAGGCATTTATTTCCACGATTTTAAGTAAAATCGTTTCTGTTTGATGATATTGTTCAATTTTGATTTATAAAATTCTAAAATAAGAACTGTGTTTTACAGTACCATTTTCCTGCGTAATAATTGACTGGTATTTGAGCACTAGGTAAATGTTTCGCTACTATTATAGATCCATATGTAGACTTAACCACGATACATTTTACGCTAATACGTACATGTGTTAATGCGTGCGTTTTACATATGCAACCAATCCATACATGCGTAATCCACAGTCGATTTCTGACACGTAGCACGTATGCACACATACGCAACTGCATATCCGTATATCGTAGACACACACCCGATGACGGTCGATTGTGTAAAAGTGGCTGCAATCTGAACATTTAATAAATTTTAAGCATATGTCATTTCTCTTCCAAGTAGTCAACAGTTGACTCCATAAGCCATTGAGGGAAAAAAGGCTTTAACAAAACATATATATACATGTATATATATATATATATATATATATATATATATATGTATGACATATCATGCATGTATATATGTGTGACGTTATGTTAGAGCCTTCCTTTGTTTGCACAAGAAAATTCGGTATGCTTATTTCACATTAACATAAATGTATGATACACGCAACAAACAATAGTTTTCAAAATTTCCACTGCATTCCTTCATCTTCTATGAATAATTTTTTCCCTTATTTCTGTTAATTGCAGTCACTTTCATTATTTTTCTTGGGAAACTGCGGGTCATACACTGAATAAAAATACTGCCTTATTTTTGCTGATTAGAAAAAACGGACGTCCACGTGCAAATGTTCATCAACGCCTTCGGCAGCCTGAATGCTGAAAGCATGGTGAGTGATGCCTTCAGCCACTCAACGCTTGAAAAAGCAACTGGATACAGTGTATGATCTCTGAAATAACGTAAGTAAGCTGGAAACAAAATGCGTTCACTGGATATGACGTAATGCCTACATTGTCCAGTAGATCCAACGTTGTCCAGTAGATAAAACATACATATGTCTAGTAGATTCAACGTATGTCCAGTAGATCCAACGTACGTCTTGTAGATACAATGTATGTCTTATAGATTCAACGTATGTTCTGTAGATACAACATATATCTAACAGATAAAACGTATGTCCAGTAAATACAACGCATGTCCAATGGATCCAACGTATGTCTTGTAGATGCAACATTTGTTTAGGATATACAACGTATGTCCTGTAGATACAACATAGGTCTAGGAGATACAAGGTATGTTCACTGCAGACGGTGTTCGATCATGCTGTTTGGTTCTTTTATTTTGCATTAGGTGATAGACAAGCCAATATTAATCCAAGTTCCTAGCCATAAAGTAAAATTGGACAGTTAAAGGTGTATATTGAAGTAATTTGAACTTAATGTAATGTTTGCAGCAAAGAAAATTGTGAAACACAACGCGCCGTTATTCGTTTTCAACGAGAAAATGAAAAGTCACATAATGAAGAAATACTTCATCGTAGTTTAACCGGTTGTTCTTGCTGTGCCTCGGTAAATTACACCTCCACAAAATGTTTTTATGTGTTTTCTGTGCATACACATAAAAATAATAATCATAAAATCATACACACACACAGATACATAGACATGTACACACGTATACACACTTGTAATCACACACCCATCTATTCATACACATACATTCACACACGCACAGATACATAATTATACATCAATATAAACCTCACCCACTTCCACACACCTTCTCATGCTTACACATACATAAAAATGCACACATCTAAACACACACACACATGCCTGGACAAACATATATGTATGAACACACACATACAGATGCAGGCACAAATGCTTTGTAAGAGTCATGAGCTGGTCATGGCTGGTTTGATTGGCAGTTCTGAGAATTAGTGTGATAAAAACCTTTTATGGTGCTATAATACTAGTTGGAGTAGTGGGCAGGAGCACCACCTTGTTGATGGTAAAATATGGCTCAGAGCTGTACTGGATTTCAAATGTGCTCACAGGACTTCCGCATTGACCTGTTCCTGCGCCAGATGTGGCAGGACCCACGCCTGGCCTACAGCGATAAGAGGGAGCACCTCATCGTGGTTGATCCTGAGGTAGCAAGTTAAGGAAAATAATCCTAATTATACAACTCATAAAATAATCTACCTTTGAATTTTCTGCCTGCATCAAGACGGAAGCCGTTGTATTAAAGGAATGAGTGTCAGACTTCCACGCATCTCAAGACATCCGTACTTATTATGGAGGACTTCAGGCTTTGCTAATAGATCTTGAGCACCTATCATAATGCCATCACAGTCAGCATACCTTCGAGCTTGATCCCCAGATTACCGAGCGATAAATAACAGTAGTGACAATAACAATATGAACGAGAAAATTACTTAAAGAATTATTTTAATCGTAGTTTATGGTATGGCATTATATCATTTTCAGGATAAGGAAACTGGAATGTAGTTATTAATCATGAGGTGCTGTCATGCTCTCTGAAACATGGTTACGGACCATAAAAGTTTGGTGTGGACTTGGAGGGTAGATCCAGGGCGTTGGGGGTACTTCTTTGTTGAAAAACTACTGAACGCTGTTCGGAACTTCTGTTTTGCTATCTTTTTGCTCTTATATTCCTCTTCCAGAGTGTACTGTACGTTCTTGTGAGATTGTTTCATTCAGTTGACGCACGTCATGCCTGTGTTTCGATCAGACACACAAGCGTATCTGGCGACCGGACACTTACTTCGACAACGTCAAGGTGGCACAAGTGCATGACGTTACTGTGCCGAACGTTATGCTCAGGGTCACCAGAATGGGCGACATTATGTACACAATGAGGTAAGGGCTACTGTCCGGGACCTAGTGTGTACAGTGTGTCAACCATTGTATGGAACAGCGTGGGGTGTATGCTGTGTATTATCAGGTGTCATTTGGAGAGGGAATATCATACAGCGTTGGTTGTACAGGGTGTTTTTGAAGTTTTATAATGAACAATATGAGAAGTTACGAGAGTACGAATTACTATAAGATACCTATATTTTACACTTAGGCATCTATTATTCCGGTCTTATACATGTATTCATCAAGCTTTGTGATTAAATATATTTTTATTGAACTGCGAGAATTTCTCAATACATACAAGTACAAATCAACCATTTGCATTAATCAGCGGTTATTCCATGACGGGAAAAGATTTTAGTTAAAGTCACATCCTAACCATCAAAACTTAAAAGATTGGAGAAATTACTAATTATTTTCTGTATGATGGCTCGACATTACAAAATGATGATGTCATGGGCAGCAAAAGTGGACGGTCGAGTGCTATCAATGGTATGGTTTAGCAATGGCAATTTGAATTCCGACGAGTACATTCAGTTCTTGGAAAAAATCATGGCCAGCTCTCAAATCAGAGGCTTATAAGCAAGGGTACTACTACCAACATGATGGTGATCCTGTTGACCACTCCAACGAATGTCACTATATCATCGAAAATTTTTATCGGACAAATTCTCCGAGTGAGTGAGCAGCCTCTGATCGAACAAGCCTTGGCTCACTCATTGCCCTACTTCAACCCCTCCTACTATTCGTCTACGCTGGGAAAGATGAAAGCCATAGTCTTTTAAAGAAAGCCATCGAGAGGTTAAAATTTGAAGAAACTTTTAAGCAAAACCGTGAGACTAAGTTTTAATATTTTATTCAATATATGTACTCTTTTTCAATATATTTCTTAAATTTACAATTACAAATGTTGTGTGACGTTGATCCTATAAATTATTTAATGAACTAAAAATTTGATGAACATGCTTTGCTCACAACGTCATGAATGAAAGTGATGCTCAATGTATGGAAGATATATCATGTTCGTTCTCCCACAAATGTAGTCGTGCCCCGAAATAATGCTCTGAATAGGACAGAGCGCAATCTACATACTTTAGTATGAGGTGATAATGTGAATGTATGAAAGGGGACTGCAGAAAATTGTTCTTTCTATTAATAGGCTTCGATTTCATGCATGACAGTTACAAGGAAACTATTAGTGTGGATGTAATTAGTATAATGATGGACATGAATTTCAAATGTTTTTGCTTAGACAACATGTACATTGAGTGAAATACAGTGTTGATTCTTGCTAAAAAAACATTTTTTGCAGGCTAGCGCTGGTGCTCTCCTGCAACATGCAACTTCGGCTGTACCCTTTTGACACCCAGTACTGCTACGTTGACTTATCTTCGCGTGAGCCATTTTCAATCGAATTCATTTTGACACATAACTGCTCACTGGAATGCTTATATAGTTTTGGGATACTTATTATTTTTTGTCTTGTTATCCCCTCTTCAGAAGAGTATGAAATGATTGTATATGTACAGGGTGTCCATGAAGTCTCTTTACCATTTCAAAAATGTTTTACAAATGCAATTGATAAGATATTTTATTCAGATTTGTTTTATTATATTAAGTGTTTATCAAAGTTTATAATCACATTTTATATTTGTGTGTTTCAGGGATCCTGTTTGTGAAAGAGATGCTGTTGAGACTTTATATGAGACTTTTATAAAACTTTATGGACACCATGTATGACTATTTTTTCATCGTAAGAATTGTAGTATGCATAAGGCTAAGTTCTTGTAGATTGACCTACCGTTTGAAGCTTATTTTTATTTAATTTATCCAAACTATTCCAGACTTGTGACTTATACGTCTTCTTGAAGAAACCTCCAGAGAAGCATACTAAAAGTTGTCATTTCATATTGGAAAAACTAGTTAAATTTCATTTCACTGCTTACATTATTCCTAACTGTTTGTTCACTCAAGGTGCAGGAAGTAAAGCAGCATTTGTTTGTACACATATAAAGAATAAATTTAATGAATATTGATAAGTAATTAAATAAGCAAACTAATAAATTAGTTAAAATTTAAATACCATACCTGGAAATCTCATTTCCGAGGAGACGTTTTCAAGCTTAGTAGTATTTTGAATATGTCAAACAAATCCTTGCTATATGTCCCAACGAAGAAATTGTAGGAAAATTAAAATTATAGCAGATTAAAAAAGTACTCTTTAAATAGTGGTCAGAGTTTAACCCACTAAGGCTAATCGTTAATCGATGCTTTATCCAAAGTTTGTTATCGTCTTGGGGAAATAAGGAAATATCGCTAAAAGAATCTCAATGCAACTGAAATTACAATCCACTAAGAAAGTGTTAGTCAATTATTTTCCTTCTATTTTTCGGTACAATCTGCTCGGCTGTACAATATTTAATAGCCCTGTCACTGTTGCAACAACTGATTGAAATTGATTAGTTACTCATGTTTGTTTTGCTGTACATAAAATGTAGTAAGTTAATTTTAAAATTATAATGTAACTTGTGTTTATATTTTGTTGTGGTCACAGTCTCAAACACTGATGATATGCTGTCCTACCACTGGAGCGACAAACTACCCATCAAGATAACTAAAAACTTGGAGATTGCCGAGTTCGACCTGCTCGGCTACACATCGGCGGAGACCAATATGCCATTTGCCACAGGTGGGGCAGAGATAAATCCCCATTTGCAATGGGTGGAGTGCACGTGACATTACGAAAAAACAAGAGAAGAAAATAGTTTATTTTCAGTCTAGTTGATACATGAAGCATGAACCGACATTTGATTTTCATATGCTTTATTAATAACATCTTTAACTTGCTAATACCACACATAGGGTTTATATTTTCATTAAACAAAAAAAATAAATATATATGCATAATGAATAATGCTAACAGTTAACCTAGCAAACATGGTGTGCAAAACAACGCATCAACTAAATAAAATGAGTTTAAAAATTTCCGTTTGAACAGTAAACTGAGTGTTGAACATTATATTCAGTAATTAAAACATCAATTTTATTTCTCTTGTTGGAATTTTTGGGTTAAAAGTTTTCAATCACATTTAAAGAATTTGTCATATCTATTCTTACATAAGGATTTTATTTATCATCAATATTTTGAATGTTTTCTTGACAAGAAGAACAATTACGAACTTAAAAAATTAAACTCTTAAGCAAAGGCTATACCAGTTTCCTGTTTCTTATTCATAAAATAGTGCAATGCCAATCACCAAAATTTGAAGTCTTGATGTCATTCCTGGAAAACTTCATCTAAGTAAAATAGAAAATAAACTTACTAAATGAGACTCCACAATGATAAGGGCAAGTTTATAATGTTATGAGAGGAGAAGATACACTGTTTGACACATTTGGTGTGTAAAAAGTTACATTATATGCGGATTTCAAGCGTTTTTCCATCACAAACACAATAACGAACATCAACATATAAGCGTCACGACTATACAACAATGCCAAGCCGTGTACATATATGCTTGTTAAAAATCTACCACTTACAGTAGAACTACGAAGCACCAGTACGAGTTCCTCACATAACCAGTGCGTATTTATAGAAGGTAGGACAACTCAGTGTTTTTCACATATTTTAAATCAGTTCACGGCGATTGGGTTATGTTATTTAAAGATTACTGTTTGTAGTTTTGGCTTGAAGTATCTTGTTCGTATGATTTACTTGGAGTTGCGGAGTGCTAAAAATAACAAGCATTGAGTAACATGAGACAATAAACGGGAAAGGAACATTATATTTATTTGTTGTAGTTAACTCCCTCTGGTCGGAAGCAGTTGGTGCACAGTTGGGAAATCATACTAGTTTTTAATGTTTGTAAGGCAATTAATTTTCGGTGTACGTTAAAAAGTAGCCTCAAGTGTACTAAAATCAGTGTATATATACATTGTTTTCATTCAAATCATGTTAAATAATAAATAACACGATTGTCTCTACCAAAAAGATATTAAAAGATTTTTTCAGACCACCAGCTGTAACAAAATGAAAATGGAAAACAAAGCAGAAAACACTGCAAAAGGAAATCAAAAGTATAAAATGCACAAATAAAAAACAAAGAGCTCACAACCGTCTTGCTAGCCCTGATAGAAAGATTCAAAGACCGTTTTCAAAGATGGAGTAAATTTCAATGAGAGTGCACCTTTTTTTATTAAAATTCATGTTTTATTTTTGCTTGTGGCACTTTTTTAAAGTATAATTTATAACGATAAGAGCATAGAGTACGAGATTAACGTGAAAAGCTGCATTCACTACTGTTTCTGACCAGACGGTGTATAATAAAGCGATGTGGCTAAAAAATAGTAATTATTTGGATAAAACAAAAAGTTCTCAGGTTATGTTTAGTATTTGTCCCTCAAAATGACGTACCATGTCTGCCTGACAGTTGATAATGTTCTTATAATTAGGGCTCTTGAAGCTAGTAGTCGTTTAGATGAACAGTAAGGTGTCATTGAAGCGAATACGAATAGCTGTGAGCAAGGCAGTCGGACATCGTTGACAACTTGCAAATAAACAATGGAATGTAATCTACATGGAGTGATTTGGATGGCAGGTAACTACAGTGGCCTTCAAGCCAAATTTACCCTGAGGAGACAGAACGGATACCACCTTCTGCAGACCTATGTCCCCACCATCCTCATCGTGAGCATGTCCTGGGTGTCATTCTGGCTGGACCCTCATGCAGTTCCTGGCAGAGTAACTCTAGGAGTAACGACCCTGCTAACCCTGACTACCTTGTCGTCAGGAGTGAGGCAAAGCCTTCCCAAAGTCTCTTACATCAAGGTGAAGTTTAATGACCAAAGTAAGTTTGTACGAAGCAACACCACGACGCACTAGAAAGAAACCTTAAACTAAAACAGTTTAGTGGTCTTGAAGTATCTGGATAGTGTTGACGTATGAATGCTGCCTCAAGACAGCTTTTTATTTTGAAATTGTATCGTATTTTACTATACGAAGTATACTGAAACAGCCGCTGGAGATTCAGTCAGCCTGGTGATGAGTAATGCAGTTTGAAACATAACTACGCAATGAATATTTGTATTACTTATTATAGGTAGCAACACTGTAAAACTCAATTAAATACATTCAAGGTAAACTCGAACCGATTTTTTCTTTATTTTTTTAATATGAAAGAAGCATTCATGAAATAACATTTTCCAAGATTAATTTTTTATATCAGCTGACATGTTAAGCTAGTTTTACTGTAGCTGTTTTTTACGGCTTGCTCGTCTAAACATGACATACACAGTCTGGCTCTACATGGTCCCGCCATCCTTTGGGTTCTCACCTTTGCTTCCTCCAAAACGCTTATTGATCGAAGTTATTACAACATCTATTATTTGGAATCTTTTATTTCAGAAGTGTCGTGTTTTTGTGCATTTCCCTCATATGTATGCTCGGCTTGGTATGAACATTAACCGTGTGAATCTGTCATAAATTTATTATTATTTTCATCACATACATGAATTTTCATAATCATTATGTCGATTCTTTCTAGTTCTAAGACTTACTAGAAATTCTCTTACATGATTCATTTCTGCCTATGTACTAAAGAGTCTTCAATTCATCGATAGGGATGTTCGCTTTTTCTCCTCTTCAAAAGAATGGTAACACTTTGCTGGATAATCGAAAATTTAGAGTTTGGATAATGTAGCCATGATATTAATTATTGTCACAATGCACTCGGGAGCAAACAGAACACGCAAGCGAAACTTTTTGTCTTTTCATTTTTCTCATAAATGCGCTCTTTACCAGGTGTGTGGGCCACGGTGTAGCGGTGCTGGAAAACCTTGTCCAATGCTTCCGATGTTGGCCGTATAACAATTTTTAAACTGAACTTGCAGTTAGAAACTTGAAGATGGGCTATAGAGCATAAAATTTTACATTGCTTTGCCCTCGGGCAAGTAGATCAGCGGTGAATCATGGTGACTGGAACTTCAAAATTGTTGGTTTACTCTCTCTTTTTCGTTTCACTTATCACGTTTTCCTTATTCGGTCACACTGGATGATTTGTATGTAGTGCTGAAGCGTCTAATAATACGAACCTACATTTCACTTTTTTTTTGGAATTTTTCATAATTTTACGAGCTGAAGACATTGATTTCAAAGTAACTGAAAATTTTCGGGAACAGTCTCTCACGATAGCTTGAAGTAATCATGGTTACTAAAATATTTACGTACATTTAACTTAACAAATGTAACGGTACGTACATCCTTAAACAGTTTGGTTTACTTTGTGTTAATTTTCAACAGGCCGTGGATGTTTGGCTGGGCATGTGCATGATCATGATCTTCGGTGTCCTCATCGAGTTTACAGCCGTTAACTCTCTCGCCAACAAAAAGAAGGAGCCGCGATTCGTTACAAATGGGGTGAGAATATTTACCTAATACATTAAATCGCAAAGCTTTACTTTTTGATAGAAGAAATACATAGGTTGATTTCTTATTATTATTGGACTTCTTGAGGTCAGTATTGAAAATATGTATAGTTTATGACATACGTATGACACGGTTTGAATGTGAACTATAAAAACGATTAAGTTGGACTTATCTTGAGCAAGGATCCCTGGCTGTTGAGCAATAGCAAAGAGAAGCCTGATTCTGGCATTGGTGATGGTGATGTTTAGCAGTGGGCACCAAATCTATGCACTGAAATTTCACGCCCAAAATCAACACACATGCACAGCACATTCCAATTTTCTGTCACTGACTGTTCCGAACACGAAATATTTTCGCATGGGTGTGAAACACCAAAAAAAAGTCGAAATAGGAGTAACTAAAAGCGCCTATTCTATCCCTTGCAAGTAAAAATTAATGCAGCTCTGAAGACGCGATTTGGTGTGCCAGATCCACAGGATGTGCCAGAACTTGTCAATAGTAAATTGGATTGAAAAGTGGACACTGGCGCAAAACAAAGTAGAAAATTTTTCTATCCTCTATGCACGGTGTTTAGGATTGCTAGGTTGTGCGAACGGTGTTCAGAAGTTATATGTAATGGAAGTCAGTTTAAAAAATGAAATTCGTTGTAGAAAGTGTACAGTGGTGACGGAATTTGAGTACATTGGTGATGTTGAACTATTAGAGTGTCCACTAAATTATCAGTTGAAACTTCAGTCATTTCTCTGCAGGACTAAGGAATCTTTTTTGTTTCATTGCAGCCTTGCCTACAATGCATGATAAAATAACGGATTGACTGGTGCTTGGAAAGGAATTTTTGGAACCTCGTATAACACTAAGAATTTTACTAAACACGAAACACCACTGACTTTCAAAATTTGCGACAGGTGTATGATACAAGATTCCGGAATAAATAGTTTTCATTCCGTATTATGCGTGAGTATTATAAATTTTTACTTTCCTGAACTGACTTTTATCAATTGTACTACTAGGCAACAATCTAAAGTACAGTATTTCTTTTAAAAAGAACATTAATTTTACGACATCATTATAGATTTTGCTAGCCTTATGGAAAGAAGACTTTAACTTGAATAATGAATTGTTTGGAGTTTATGATATACTCTACATAGGATAACCTAAGCTAAGCTTTGTTATTTGGCCACACAGCCCGGCCATGCCTTCGTAAAACTACCCCCCAAGACCTACATCACACAGGCGCGACGCATCGACGGCTTCAGCAGGATCCTCTTCCCCGCCGTGTTCCTCCTCTTTAACATTTTCTACTGGACGTACTACATCCTCCGCCTCTATAAGGAGGCTCCAAAAATTCCATTCACCTATTAAAAATTGTAATTAATGACAGTCAAACTTCCTCTTCATATGAATTATTACTGAGTACGACATCTACAGTAAACTAAGTTTTCAACTGAACGTTACAGCCTGTTTGAAGACCAGCCAGAGACTAGAAGGTAATTTCGTTTCTGTGGAAGTACTTTGTTGTTTAGAAATACAATGGTACCTCGACATGCGAATGTTCTAACTTACGAATTATTTAACATACGAATGGTTATTTGGTTCAGATTTCCGCCCATGGAAATCTGAACCAAATGATCATTCGTATGTTAAATAATTCGTAAGTTAGGACATTCGTATGTCGAGGTACCACTGTAGGTGTCACTGCGCTAACACGTCTTTCCTATTATTTGAGACGCTAAACTACATCATGGATCATATATCTTTGAACAAAAAAGAGGTTATTCTGCAAGTCATTTATGTAGGTGTGAAATTACTGAACAAAATTCTTCGTTGCAATGAGTTCAATTTCGCACACTCAGTCGTAGGAGTTTACCAGATTTTGATGAAGGTGTTGTTTGGAGCATTAATAAGCTCTACATGCACATTTCCAAGCAGCAAGATCAATTGAAAAAGTTCGACGACTAGACGAGTAGTGACCTATAACACAGAAAATTTGCTCTGACCTAAAAATCGGCTCTTCTTCAGACGCAGTAAGTGTATTTCGATTGTTTTCTGTTTTTTAATTGTTGCATAAAAAGAAAGTTTAACTTTCTGTCCCTTTCTCATTCGAGTATTTTGTAATAAATTATTAGTCCTTTGTGTTGACACATCCTGTACAACGAAATTTTGAAAGAAAAAATTTAATGCAATTGCCTTGATCTGCGTGTTTTACAAGTAATTAAATGATTAACAATTTGAGTGTATTTATAGCGCTTGTACGTCGTATTTAGTGAAATTGTGGTAACGTAAACTAATTACTAAAAACATTTATTGCATCTTTCGTTAACTCTTTAGTGATCAATTTTTTTTCTAGTTTGTACGTCTAAGCTCACAAAGACCGTCTGTATACTGATGCAACGAAGCATGCTGAGAGCCAGGCAGCCAAAAGAACGACGCTGTAACATGCCGCCGCGTTCAAACCTAGTAGCAACGTCATATTGCTCACTGTTTAATTATTAGAACAATTCTCCCAAAAATCATAAAAGAGGATCGTATGGTCCTTTTCGTCGCTAAAGGGTTAAGAATTGCGTTACCAAACATTTGAGACGTCAATATTCTTATGCGACTTTCTGTGCATAATAATTGAAAGTTTAACAAGACTTTGAAGCGTTCGATAAAACTGTGATGCAATGAATTATGTTTCCCTTCACTTAGTTCACTTCTACCTTAGGTGTGATGAAATATAAATCATAAAAATCTAAGTCGAGCTGTACATATATTAAAATGTTTTTCATTCAGTTAAATCATGATATAAAGTTTAAGTTCTTATTTGACTGTAGCATGAGCAGGTTAGTTAAGCAACGTAGAACGAGCCTCATAGGTATGTCGCTAAAG
The DNA here is from genome assembly GCA_006783055.1 of Trinorchestia longiramus. Classification (NCBI taxonomy): domain Eukaryota; kingdom Metazoa; phylum Arthropoda; class Malacostraca; order Amphipoda; family Talitridae; genus Trinorchestia; species Trinorchestia longiramus. Next base: position 361,365 of record VCRD01000272.1, read on the forward strand.
ACTACGTGAAATGCAGTACCTATTGATGTTTACGTTTTAGTTAAACGTAACAAAATGAATTTGTTTTAAGATATTTTTCATATATCTTACATTTCTAATGATTCCTAAATAAGAGACATAAATTGCTTTTGAATGTTTGTACCCTAACGTGCTGCTGTTATCCACTTGTATGGAAGAAATTATCTTACAAATAATAGCTAAGTTCCGACTAATGTAAATAATACCAAAAACACAATTATAGCCGTAAAATATATCCGCCCATTTCCAGCTGTAAAAGTGAGTTTCGTTCACTCTATTTGTGAAATAAAGCCATAATTCTTTACTGACGCCCGAAATGGACTGTATCATTCGAAAGTTTCTATTCACTCAGCAATGGCTCTGAAGTGATGTAATGTTCGTATGTATGTTCAAGTCAAATAGAATTACTCTAATGCGTACAGTACATCCACTTTGCCTGTGGTTGTTCCAGGTAGGTCAAATCGTTATACCTCATTTTATTGCAAAATTGTGTGAGTGTTTTTAGTTCTGGGCAAGCAACTGAAGCAACTTCTCGCAGCTGACACCGCTCAACTAGTGAACAGCGCCCGTTAGCTTTCCGTCAAATGCTGGTAACCAATCATATGCGAGTAAAGCGAAATCCAGCTCACCTAGCGGTCGGCAAGTGCTACACACATTGTGCCGCTTCGCTGTGAGCTAAAGCTACAGGTTTAGATGCGGGAACAACGTTAGGAAGACACCAAGTGAAAGCGTGTTGTGCGGGACGCCAGCTGCTGTTGATAGATGCTCACGGTGAACTGTGTTGTGTATCGTAAATGTGGACACGATGAAAAACATCACCAAACGTGTGTGTTACGAATGGTTAAATTACTGAAATATATAATACAACTACTTATGAGGTGCTTATGTAAATGTTCCGTAACGGTGATACAAGTGCAGAGCTCCAACGCATTCTAGCAGGTATTTCCAACAGTCTACGGGACAGTTCTCAATTTGTCGTGAGTTAGAAAAGGAATTTTGAGGGAACACCTACCCACTCATTTGTAAGAAGGCATGTGTTCCAAATCTGATGTACTAAAATATTGATGAAATGTGGTTGTTGAGGAGCATTTCGTAGTTCGTAATGATAGTATAATGTCGGCGAAAAGTTAAAGTAACATACAACAATTTTCAGAGTGTAGATTTGGTTTGGTCAATTTTGTTACTACTTTAAATTCTTAAAACAATTTCCTGTACATCACTAACTTATGTGATAGGTTGCTGGTATCCCATACAAAAAATGTACTCATGAGTGTTGATTAAATATCTACTTTTCTTAGGAAGTTACAGGTAAAAAAAACTCATTGGTGCGTGAGATCTTGAGAAAATTGGCACGAGAGAAGTACGTGTGATGTGTACTTTTCAGTAACATGCTTCAATAACAGAATATGTTTCACCAGCTGTTCTGGATATTCTAAACAAAACGTCAATAAGAATATTTACGATATGACTTCAAAACCAAGCTAATTTTCAATGAGTTACATCGCTAGGACACTTCAAAACTTTTTGGGTATTAAAAAAAAGTAATTTATAACTAGAACATTCAGCTGATTACTGAGAATTAACTAAAAACCTAGAAGTTATTTTCATTTTGGAATGCTTTTAGTGTATTCAATACTATATGAGATACGTATATAATAACTGCAGCAGTTAGGACATTTGTTTCGATGATCATTTTTTGTAGAAAACGTTACCAGATTTTGTACATCATTAGTAGATTTTTAGTAGAAATTTGCATTCTTTGCTAAAAATGTAGTAAAAATTCCATATTAGAGTCGAAGTTATTAGTTAAATTGTTTGTTTGGTGTTTATGCGTAAAGCGCTAAATAACGCCCAATGACTTCTGGGAAAAGTTCCAATAAAATTAAAGATTTTCATGACGGGTAAAATTTTATTGCTAACATATTAAAAGAAGTGATGATGCATCAAGCGACTATTCCCGTCCTCTGTGCTGCAACTTGAAGTAGAGGCTCGTAGGAGAGCTTTGATGAGCTTGATGATGGTCTAGTCTTACTCCCGGTGTCCAGCGTCACAGCATGTTGGACGTGTTTCTCGTCCGCTGATATCATGCAGAAATGACTAAGGCGGCTACGAGAATTAAACCCGGTTCTTTCGTCACCGTAAGCGGGAGTGCACACCGTTTGACCCCTGTGAC
>VCRD01000273.1:42076-56364 GCA_006783055.1 Trinorchestia longiramus
ACACCTGCAAGACAACTGAGACTAGGGACACACCTGCAAGACAACTGACCACTGAGACTAGGGACACACCTGCAAGACAACTGACAACTAAGACTAGGAACACAACTGCTGGGCAGAGCCAGATGAGAGGAAGCAAATAAAGGCGTTATGACTTTGAGTTAAAAACCCTACACTCATGGCAGTTTGGGTGCGTTGGTATTGATATCACACGCAGGTTACTCAAAACTCAGTTACCACACTCATATCACAAAACTGTCACATGACTCATGTTCCTGAGTTTTGCAATAATTATTCACCGTGAGTCATTCAACTATTGTGTACAGCAAGCGATACAATTATTGTGTAAAACTGTTTTATTCAAGAAAAAATTATTTTTCAATAAAAGATAATGTTGAATTTTAAACAGGTAATTCCCAGTCAGCCCTAAAGTAGTGGCAGACCCTCCAGCACTGTCAGACCCTCAAGTTGTGATAGACCCTGAAGACCAGATTAAGACCATCTAAGCTCATTTACCATTTTCACAAGCCTCTACCTCAAGTCGTACAACAAAAGGACGGGAACAGTCGCTAGATGTTGCATCACTAGTCTTCAGATATTAGCGTTAAGAATTAAAAACGCGATGACAATACAAGGACTGTTTACTATACAAGAAATAAAAAGGAAGACTCACCAATCAGCCCCTCGGGGGTGGGAGGGGTCCAGGAGGGCAGCCAGCTGCTGCACCACCAGCGTGCACAACCGCGACACGGACACCTGAGCACCGGTGAGCATCACCTCACTCACCTGTACGTGTGTACACTCCATTAACTAGAATACAATAAAATAGAATAAAATAAAATAGAATACAATGAGGCAATAGAAACGAGCCGTTTGGCCCATTCTTGCGTTGATATTCAAGTTCCATGCCGTCTTAAGTAAGGACATCATTCATGTACGTATATCTTAATCCCGTAAATCAATTCAGTCACGTACACGCACCTCCGAAAAGGTCTTTAACCCTTTCAAGTGTGGGTACACATTTCATGCCTACGAAGAGGTCATGTTTAACCCTTTCAAGTGTGTTGGTACACATTTCATGCCTACGAAGATGTCATGTTTAACCCTTTGAAATGTGGTGGTACCCATTTCATACCTCCGAAGAGGTCATGTTTAATGCTTGGTGGTACAGAGAGCATACCACTTTTTTAAAATGGAGTTCCTGCGCTGCTCAGCGGCTCAAAATCTGTACCACCATCATAAATGTGAGGGAATATCCTTTTCAATCTATAAATTTTTGAGCATATTACACATTTTTTTCCACCTAAAGTATGAGCCTGAATGGGTTAAATAATTTACTTGCCCTTATAAAGACCAATTTATTTCGTAAATGAATAGTAATTAAATTAGCTTTAATGTAATATGCACGAATCATTTGAATTTGAATGAAACGTTATGAATGAAGGACTAATAGGAATTATTTTTGATGTATTTTAGGTAAGACATTGGAACATGTAGGGTTGAATTATCCAGCACCTGGCACAATGTATGTACAGGTTAGTAAGGTGAATGTTTTCCGTATAGTAATCATTGTAATTCACATGACAAAGTCTATAGCATCTGTTGGCATTAAGGATTGAAAACCCGTTGGCAACACATGTACTGTGTACTACATCGGAAATCAAGTTTGTACGTTTGTTTTTGTTTACTATGTGAAAAAGTACGGAGGCGAGTACGTATATATTAACCTGTGGTTCATTGAGCCACACAAGACTTTTAAAAGTTTCTGTGTCTCCAGAATAAGGATTGGCGAGAGTAGCGTCGGCACCCTCATTCAGTGTGGCACGGAACACTTCAGCGGGCGGCCACGCGTGTACGAGACTCGTCATGGGAGAGGACAATTGGCTGGAGCTCAGCACGTATTTATGGACCACCAGGCCTGGGCACATCTCCAGCAGTACCTGCAATAATCAAAACTGGTAAATACAGGCAGGAGAAACAAGTGAAAACAAATTTTTCATCAACCAGCATGAACACATATTGAGTACAAAATTATAGTAGTGAACACATGGATTTTAGCATCAAACAGAAATTACTTCGATACAAGATATTGGGATATATGGTGTCCTTCAATGAATTGCATACACCCAATAGCAGAAGGCAAACACAGGCGAGAGATACACATAAACCCACATCTACATGACTACCAACACCACCTAGTATACCTCACCACCCACCTAGTCCACCACCACACGACCACCAGAGCACCACCTAGTAGACCTCACCACCCACCTGGTCCACCACAGCACCACCTAGTAGACCTCACCACCCACCTGGCCCACCACCACACGACCACCACAGCACCACCTAGTAGACCTCACCACCCACCTGGTCGACCATGGCGAGCAGGTCCTCCAGAAAGAAGAAGGTGGCGTAGGCAGCATTGGCAGGTCCCCGTACTTTGATCTCAATGGTTTCCCCGCACTCCTCCAGACTGACCACAGACTCCAGTGGTCCACAGCAGAATTTGGAACCTCCACACCACTGGTACAAGTCACTGTCATGTTCAGGATACTCCTGCCAGCATCTCCGTAGCTGCACCTGGTGTTTATTCCTAATTATTATTGCTGCTATTGTTACTAAAATTATAACTAAGCTGCACCCGGTGTTTATTCCTAATTATTATTGTCGTTATTATTACTAGAACAATTTTTATTATAATCACTTTTAATGTCATTGTTGTCGTTATTAGTATTTAAATTATTACTATAATCATTCTTATTGTTATTCGAGAGTTTCTACAGCTTATTGCTGTTATGCATCTGTGTCCAAGTGGTTAATGATGTGACTGCGCTGTCAGGCCACTGGTTTTATGCCCCAAACACGATAGGAACCATCGTGACCTTAATGTCATGGCCCCTCAGCGTCCCTCTGTCCCTCACCTGGACCCTAGCGTCTCTTTGTCCCTTACTTGGAACCTAGCATACCTCTGTCCCTCATCTGGAACCTAGCGAGCCTCATCTGGACCCTGGCATCCCTGACCTAGACCCTGGCATCCCTGACCTGGACCCTGGCATCCCTGACCTGGACCCTGGCATCCCTGACCTGGACCCTGGCATCCCTGACCTGGACCCTGGCATAGACAGGGGCGAGATGCTTCATGCCGCAGAGCTGAGAGCGAAGGCGGACTCCCCCGTACACTGCATTGCAGTAGCGGGGGTCAGTCTTGTCCCACAGACCCTCCAGCGTCTCCACGCCGTTAAACAGTGGGAACTCGTACTCAATGTCACCGTCGTTGTCGCACTGCAAAACATTGAAGTCGTATGTCAAAACATTGAAGTCGTACTGCAAAACATTGAAGTCGTATGTCAAAACATTGAAGTCGTATTGCAAAACATTGAAGTCGTATGTCAAAACATTGAAGTCGTATTTCAAAACATTGAAGTCGTACTGCAAAACATTGAAGTCGTATTTCAAAACATTGAAGTCGGATTTCAAAACATTGAAGTCGCACTGCAAAACATCTGTCGAATTTCAAAACAATGAAGTCGTTTTTGAAAACATTGAAGTCGTATTTCAAAATATTGACGTGGTATTTCAAAACATCGAGGTTCACCGTACTATCAGCTGAGTTTTACTTAGAAATCTTATTTGTTAATTTGTATATATGCAATTGTCACACTGAATAATTCTTCCCGACATGACATGCGCAACAAACTGAGCCTGATCGCAGGAAAGAAGTAAATCATTCGAAATCACTGCGAAGTGCACATTTTGCAGCCCTGCTGAGGGCCCACACACACACACCAGGCCCCCCACACACACACCAGGCCCCACACGCACACACCAGGCCCCACAGACACACACCAGACCTCACAGACACACACCAGGCCCCACAGACACACACCAGGCCCCACACACACCTGCGTACAGAGACACAGGGCCTCCAACACCTGCATGAGGTCAAGGGCGTCGCAGTGTGGATAGCGCACCTGAAAGTCGTCCACTGTGAAGCAGCCTGAGGCATGGAACACATGGAACGTATAGAACACATGAAACACATAAAACACATGGAACCTATAGAACACATGGAACCTATAGAACACATGGAACATATAGAACACATGGAACATATAGAACACATGGAACATATAGAACACATGGAATAAGGCAAGAGTGTAGGTTAGGCGAGAAGGTGAGTGTAGTACATCACTAGCTCGCACTACAGTCAAGAAAATCTCAACTGGAAATAACGACACGACAGCGTGAAACCCAGGCACTGAATAGGCGCCCTCCTCACTAAAAGTACTCAAGCTCTCTACGTGCACTCAAGCTCTCTACGCGCACTCAAGCTCTCTACGTGCACTCAAGCTCTCTACGTGCACTCAAGCTCTCTACGTGCACTCAAGCTCTCTACGCGCACTCAAGCTCTCTACGTGCACTGAAGCTCTCTACGTGCACTCAAGCTCTCTACGTGTACTCAAGCTCTCTACGTGCACTCAAGCTCTCTACGTGCACTCAAGTTCTCTTCGTGCACTCAAGCTCTCTACGTGCACTCAAGTTCTCTTCGTTCTAGCTCTTTACGCAAAAGTCTTCTACCTCAAAACTTCGACAAGAGTGACGAAGATAATTGAGTCGACGATATGTAGTGTATATAAATATAAAGTTTAAAATCTTACCTGTGTTTACCAACCTAAACCTGCTGAGTATATAATTCCTCATAAATCACATGAGATTCAAAATTTAAATATTGCAAACGGAACAAAGTCACACTGAATACATCAATGCAGGTGAGCAGATGACATGCAGAACTAAAATTTTGCTTAAGAAACTGTACTAAGAAGCTAGACAGATTTATCATATAATTAATGTTTGAAACTAACGCAGGAAACTCGTTACTTAAACATACAATGCACGAACCCATAAAGAAAAGCTAGTATTTTGAAGGCGGTGCTTTAATTCATGCTTAACTACCATGAAAAATTTTGTTTTTGCTACTACAATGATTTAATAAGTCAATGTCAGGTGACCAGAGTGGCAAGTGTAGTGTGTTGTATGTGCAGCAATATGTGTTGTATGTGCAGCGATATGTGTGTTGTATGTGCAGCAATATGTGTTGTATGTGCAGCAATATGTGTTGTATGTGCAGCGATATGTGTGTTGTATGTGCAGCGATATGTGTGTTGTATGTCCAGCGATATGTGTGTTGTATGAGCAGCAATATGTGTTGTATGTGCAGCGATATGTGTGTTGTATGAGCAGCAATATGTGTGTTGTATGTGCAGCAACATGTGTGTTGTACGTGCAGCAACATGTGTGTTGTATGTGCAGCAATATGCGTGTTGTACGTGAAGCAGTATACGTGTTGTACGTGCAGCAATGTGTTGTACGTGCAGCAATATGTGTTGTATGTGCAGCAATATGTGTTGTACGTGCAGCAATGTGTGTTATATGAGCAGCAATATGTGTGTTGTATGTGCAGCGATATGTGTTGTATGTGCAGCAATATGTGTGTTATATGAGCAGCAATGTGTGTTATATGAGCAGCAATATGTGTGTTGTATGTGCAGCGATATGTGTTGTATGTGCAGCAATATGTGTTGTATGTGCAGCAATATGTGTGTTGTACGTGCAGCAGTATGTGTGTTGTACGTCCAGCAGTATGTGTGTTGTATGTGCAGCAATGTGTTGTATGTGCAGCAATATGTAAGACAGCTAAACTCATGCTGACGCCGGACATACATAGTGTGTAATTGTACTGTATTGTACTGTATTGTACTGTATTATAGCGTCACATGAACCTGAGATATTCGTTATGTCCCGTCTTAAATGAAGCTTTTCAGAATGGCTCCCTCAATAATTAGAAAGGCAAACTCAGTTAAAAAGTGTTCATTATATACACACTAGACGCTATTGAAAGATATTTATTAAAAATTAGATGATTCATTTTAATGACATCAATAGCACACAATCGTTGCACCGATTTTCCTGAACACCACAGAAAACACCAGTGAGAACACCACGGAGAACACCACAAAGAACACCACAGAGAACACCAGGGAGAACACCACTTAGAACATCACAAAGGACATCACAGAGAACACCACGGAGAACAGCACGAAGAACAGCACGAAGAACAGCACGAAGAACAGCACAGAGAACAGCACGGAAAACAGCACGGAAAACAGCACGAAGAACAGCACGAAGAACAGCACGAAGAACAGCACGGAGAACAAACCAGTGATACGAGAACGCAGCTTTGACTGGGGGTGGAGGAGATGCCCCAGCTGGTGCTGGGTGAGCCAGCTGGGACACAGCACCAGCTGGTCCTGGGCAGGGGCAGACAGGTACACCAGCGAGCCCTGCAGCTGGAGCTGCTGAGCCACCTCCCGCAGATGGTCACTCAGAGCCTGCAGGTGGTCGTGAGGTAGTGAGGTTACAGATATAAAGTAGTGGGGTGAGCAATGCACAACCCCTGACCGGGGGGTTGAAATACTGAAAACATTCCCGTATTCTAACGTCACGCCAACGTACAACTGAAAATTATTCCTGTACTCTCACGCCCCAGTAAATCTGTAAATGTGTAAAAATGAAGGAAATGAACAACCCCTGACCAGGGGGTTGAAATGCTCGACATTCCTGCACCCTAACTTCATGCCACCGTACAACTGAAAATTATTCCTGTACTCTCACGCCTCCGTACAACTGAAAATTATTCCTGTACTCTCACGCCTCCGTACAACTGAAAATTATTCCTGTACTCTCCCGCCTCCGTACAACTGAAACTATCTAGAAATGGAGGAAATGGACAACTCCTAACCAGGGGGTTGACTCTGTTGTGCACGGCGTCTACAAACTGCGTCCAGGAGACAACAGGGAAATGATCGAGCTCCTCCTGCCACTCCATCGTCAGTCGCTCCACCTGACGCAGGAGGCCAGTCGTGGGGGGCGCCATCTTGAACAAGGAGAGAAATTACACACAGATTAAGTCTCTAATAAAGAGTTTGTCAATCAACTTCTTAGTTTGTCAATCGAATTGAAATAATAAAGTCCAAATTCGAAGAAATGCAGCGGCAATCGAGTTTTTTGTTTTCTAGGAATAAGGTTGTTTCTTAATTTAAGCATTTTTTTATCGGATTCTTCCCTAAGATAATATTAGAAACAATTTTTCTAATTGCTAATTGTCAATCAATTTTAAAATCAGAGCTATTATAAGTTATACACAAACGGAACAGAAAACTCGACAATTAACCCATTAAGAGCAGGAATCAAACTATGATCTTTAAAAAAGAATGCTGATTGTTTCCACCTTTTACAACCATCGGTTACTTAATGAGAAAAAGCGAATAAGGAACAAGAAGAGCAACAGGTTCCACTAACTACTGTAGCTGCATCTACAGCAGTTAACTAAAGCCAACATACAGGTGTGTTACATCTACGTATGACTCGTGACCTCAATACGGCTCCTAGTGTTCTAATTTCTTTTCATACATTCAAACACCACAAAAAGGACCAAGCAGAAGTAGGGGTAAATTTATCTACAAAATAAATGAATTTTATTTCCAATAGAGAAGACAGTGCATTGGTTTTTAAAAATCTTAATGTTAGGATCTTACGAGTATTGATGGTGAATTCCGTCAAAACATTACAGAAAACTTACTTTGGTGATGATGGACTTCATATCAGCGAGGTATTGCTTCATGGCCCGTCCTGAAGCTGAAGTTGTCGCCGTGCAGTCCAGCACGAAAACTTCATCGTGCAATTCGAATACGCACCCAAACTCGTCACGAACTTTGGACTGTGAAATGAAAATTGTGGTTACTTTTATTTGACTAACTCTTGTTATTGCGAACGTGTGCCGGAGTTCACAAATTTTAACCACCGATATTCTACGGTCGTTGTCTTTCAGAACTAACTGAAAATTAGCATTCTTTTCAATTATTATCTTTGAATTTACGACTATGAAAGTTGACCAGAAAAACGCAACCAGTAATAAAGAATTTTAGGGCCCACAACTGCTGAATTCCAATCTACATATGTAATCGACTATGTGTATATATATCTCTCTCTCTCTTTCTCTCCGTATCTGTGTGTGTCCGTCCCATTACTTCCTGCCACCTGAGGTGGTGGCGCGCAGACGGGACACACCTGCCACTTGCAGCACCTCCTGCCCGCAAAAAATATCGAGGATTACAACAAAAAATGTTGGGGATTACAAGAAATAAGGTCTCACGAGCAGAAGGGAGGCGTGGGGGGCCAGGTACTCCCCCTGGGGGGTACGGGGGCACTGGGCCAGGTCTGCCTTGGTCCCCACGAGGCCAACACGAGGGGCTCGGTGAGGCCTCCCACACACACCTGCCAGAGTACAACACAGTTATAATAACATCAATTATGTCAATAAAACAATTGTCACTTACGATATTAATTGCATTACACAAATAAAGCTATCCGTAATAATATTAATCAAATAACGCAATCCGTAAAAACACTGATCAAGTGATGCTATTCGCTATAAGATTAATTGCATTTTTCAAATAACGCTATCCGTAATAACATTAATTAAATAACGCTATTCGCAATAACTTTAATTGCATTAATCAAATAACGCTATCCATAAGAACATTAATCAAAAAACGCTATTTGCTATAAGATTAATTTCACAAGTAGAATGAACGGCACTTACGATGAAAATTATATAAAAGCAATAAAAATAACACACAATATAAGGTTGTGATTTGATGAGTTTCAGGACTTATAGCCTAAACTTGTTGAGTGTGTTCTAACTTTGTGACCTATTGTAGTGTAGTATAACTTAACTATACAACTTAAGCACACAACTGAAGTGCATAACTGTATGACTGAACTGCGTAACAGCGTAACTGTACAACGGAACTGTATAACTGTACTGCGTATCTGTACAACTGTACTGCATAACTGTACACCTGTACTGCGTATCTGTACACCTGTGCTGCATAACTGTACAACTGTACTACATAACTGCAGTATGCTCAGGACTGTGCAACAACACTACAATAAAATGCCTCGCATAAGAAAATGAAGTGGAATTTTAATTTTTGGGAATACTAAACCCCTGCAAGACCTATTTCAAATCATCTAACATTAACCCTTTAAAACGAATGTAAACTATGGTTTATTTTACCTACAAAGCTATTTTTGAGGGTTTCATAAGGGTATTAATAGTTGCATTGTCAAGATAAACCTTGATCAGTTGCATAGTAGTGATAAGCTGCTATGTGGCACTACGTGCTTCTTAACTACTCATTCTTACATTCTCATTTTTCACTGATTTTTACTGAAAAGTCATGCAGGAAAAGGTTAACAGAATTACAGTGCGTTTAGTATTTTCAACGAGAAGTTTCAATAAACACAAACTACACACCCAGAGGCTCATGAGGCGCTATCCTGGCCCTAAGGAAGGCTAGCCAGTAGCGGCAGTGGTGCAGCTGGGTTGCAAAGGGCACGTCCAGAGGGAAGACTACCATATGGACGCAGTCACTGCTCCCTAGGAAGTGATCGTACACGGAGAAGTAGCTAGGGTGGCCGGAGAACTCCCATACAGACAGCTGACCACACACGTTCCAATTTACCTGCAACAATTGCAACATGGATAGAGTGCCAAGTGTGTACTGGTTAGTTTGCATCAAGTTAGAGGCTGTAGTGAGTGATCTAACTGACACAAATACATAGAAGTCTTGTGCAGACTTGTTAGTTTGTGTCTAGTTAGAGGCTGTAGTCCACACTGGCATATGAATAGAAGTAGTAACGCCAGTTTGCTTGCAATAATTTGCCCATGGTTAAAAGCAGTAAGTCTTGTGTACACTATTTTGTTTGTCTAGAAGAAAGCTTTCGTTGACTGACTGACACACAAACAACAAAATGATTTACAAAGTTTTTTTAGAATATCCGAGAGACTGTGAAGTATTTTGTACTCTTCAAAAAAACCCTGCACTTCATTTCATAAGAAATTTAAATAAAATACACAGTACTAGCAGTCTAGTAGCTATACAACCTGTGTTGGATGCAGTGACAAGTGTTGGATGCAGTGACAAGTGTTGGATGCAATGACAAGTGTTGGATGCAGAGGCAAGTGTTGGATTCACTGCGAAGTGTTGGATTACATACAAAATTATTGGATACAGCACAGGTTAAGGGTTCAAGTACAGTACCATGAAGACTGCACCCACAGCACCTGTTGAACGTCTATGCCCTTTGTGAAGTTCTCTTGTGGTTGCCACTCTTGTGACGACGGCGGTGGTGTATTCGACAGCTCAATTTCATCCAGAGCTCGAGGGCTGTTTTCTGAAATAAAATTGACAAAATAAACGTCCTGTTCTGTAGTTGCATCGACTGCCGACTAAAATTCAACAAGAGATTAAAGTGCCTAGATGAATAATTTTTCCCGATTCTTGCGTTCAACTGGTGATGTACTTTTCCTAATCATAAAAGTTTCGGTTAACGAATTCCAACATTGTTTGGCAATATACTTGTTTGTTGGTTAACTCGAATAATGAACGAACCCTAAGACAAAGATATATGTGCGATGCTCTATACAATAATAATTGCTAGGAGTGTAGTTCAGGGCTGTCATTCATTATACCCAGTGCAGCAAAATGATCTCACACATTTTTAAGCTCACAAAAAAATAAAAAGTTAAAAAATAAAAAATGCGATTACAAAACAAAAAAAACAAGTCAAACAAACTGGCATTACTTGTACACTTCTAAAATCCGAGCATAATTTTATTTGTTCAGTGTTTATCACTTACAAGGACACCTATACACGTGTTTTACAATGCCTGCTATTTATATTCATCAATTATTTAACTTTAGTGCAAGAGGATACTCTCACCTCTACTATCCTGTGAAGAATACACGGAGCGCCTGAGGGAGAGTATGGAAGATAAGGATACTCTCACCTTTACTATCCTGTGAAGGATACACGGAGCGCCTGAGGGAGAATATGGAGGATAAGGATACTCTCACCTTTACTATCCTGTGAAGGATACACGGACCGCCTGAGGGAGAGTATGGAGGATAGGACAGAGGTGGACAGGCAACGTCTGAGTTCAGTCTTGCCTACACCAGAGAAACCAAGCAGTTTTAGTTTGACTGACTGCAAGGGCGTGGACGTCGGCACGACTTGCTTCACGTACTCATCCCTGTACGAGTTCTGTGGGATGTTGAGTCATGGTGTGAGAAGAGTGGGATGTTGAGTCATGGTGTGAGAAGAGTGGGATGTTGAGGTGATGGTGTGAGAGGAGTGGGATGTTCAGGACATGGTGTGAGAGGAGTGGGATGTTCAGGACATGGTGTGAGAGGAGTGGGATGTTCAGGACATGGTGTGAGAGGAGTGGGATGTTGAGGACATGGTGTGAGAGGAGTGGGATGTTGAGTCATGGTGTGAGAGGAGTGGAATGTTGAGGACATGGTGTAAGAGGAGTGGGATGTTGAGGACATGGTGTGAGAGGAGTGGGATGTTCAGGACATGGTGTGAGAGGAGTGGGATGTTCAGGAAAAGGATGGAAAAAATGTGACATGAACAGTTCTGGAGGCCCCTTTGAAACGTGTTGAAAACTTGTTTCAGACAAGTTTTTTTCTACTATCACCATGTTTGAAAACGTTTCCTGAAATAATTGAAACTATGAATGAATAACTACCAATGCTAAAATAAAGAGCTAATGCTTTGATGGGGACGATAACATTCTTCAAGAAACATTAAATAAAAGCGTTGAAAACAGCTGGAATAATAACTGGAATAACAGTTAAAATAATAGTTGGAATAATAGCTAGAATAGTGGCTATATTGACAGCTTTAATAACGGATAAAATATTGATTAGAATAATACCTAGTACGATAGATGGAATAATAGCTAGAATAGTAATTAGAATACTAGCTGGAATAAATTGGAGCAAGAGTGCAGGTATGCTGAGGTAAACATGATCATGGCCATCTTACATGTTTGCATAGCGTCATGAGCTCCGTGACGTCCTCATGTCCATGTGCCATCGACATCACCTCAGGCAAAATACCGTCTCTGCTCTTCAGATCCACACGACATCCAGCCAGACACAGGCACCTGTCATCAACACATGAGCATGAATTTGAACATGATCACCTAGACATGAACATGATCACCTAGACATGGACATGATCACCTAGACATGAACATGATCACCTAGACATGGACATGAACACATGGACACGGACATGAACATGAGCAAAGATTCACACGTGTAGTAAACATGACACGCTTGCAGGACGGAAGCATGGAACTTGATCGCTCATCAGCACAAATTAAATAATTTATAGAACTATTTTCAGACAGAAGACGTTCTTCTTATGTGACAAAGATGACTGGCAGAAGCACTACATTACAGTGACAGTCAGCTGCTCTGAATACCATCAAGATTATTCATAGCTCAAATTTACGTATACAATCAAATAATCCAAGTTGTTCGAGATTATGCTTCTTTTATTCAAGTATCGGGATGGGACTTGGATATCAAAAAAAGAATGGGCCAAACGGCTCGTTCCTATTGCCTTATTCTATTCTAATCACACACTACCTGAAATTCTGTTTGAATGTTGTCGAAGATTAAAAACAGTGTTTTCAACGTAGTCCAGTACCTGTGTTTAGGTGTTAGTACCTCACGACACATCAATGAGTTTGTAGCTCCACAGCCACACTAGTCCTAGTCTCAATCCTAGTCTTCTTTCTAGGCAACAGCAAGCAATTTAAACCACACATCATGTGACACCTCCTCTGACACACATCAATTCTTTCCTCTGATCTCAGTGCTAGTCATTTTGCTTCCGTACCATGCAAAACAGCCAACACTCGTACATACACTATACCACACACACACTCTTTGACACTCTTACACTACTCGTCTTCGTCTCACACACACACTTTGTCTTATAGCTCGCTAGGTTTGCACTCATGCATCCAGTCTACACGGCAACATTTGCACGCCAATCAGCACGTCAGCATTTACACGTCAGTTAGCACGTCAACATTTACACGTGTCAACACAAGCATGTGAGCAGAAGCACGCGAGACAGCACGCGAGACAGCACGCGAGACAGCACGCGAGACAGCACGCGAGACAGCACGCGAGACAGCACGCGAGACAGCACGCAAGACAGCACGCGAGACAGCACGTGAGTCAGCACGTGAGTCAGCACGCGAGACAGCACGCGAGACAGCACGCGAGACAGCACGTAAGCAAGACGAGACCTGACAATGTGAGTGAGGCCGAGACGAGCAGCGAGATGTAGAGGGGCCGCACCAGTGTCATTGAACACGTCCAGCTCACAACCCAGCGCGCACAGCAACTGCACCACAGCTGTGCTGCCTGTGCGCACAGCCACGTGCAGTGCTGTGTCACCATCCTGCACAGCGAGATTACTTCAGTCTAGTGAAATAACAATTCATAAAGTCCATAGCTTTAACCCTAATGAACCCCCTGTGGACGTTAGAGGTCTCCACGAACCCCCTGTGGACGTTAGAGGTCTCCACGAACCCCCTGTGGACGTTAGAGGTCTCCACGAAACCCCTGTGGACGTTAGAGGTCTCCACGAACCCCCTGTGGACGTTAGAGGTCTTCACGAACCCCCTGTGGACGTTAGAGGTCTTCACAAACCTCCAACTTGTAATGGCGGTGTTTGTCTCTAATTGGCAAGCCAGGCTTGACGCTGTTGTTTCAACTCTCCCCCACGCTAGTTTGGACTTTTAAACAAAGCCAAACAAAAACGTATATTTCCCAAACTTTTTACGACCACATTTAACATACTGACACATCCTCTAGGGGTTCACGCCCCCCAGTTAGAGAACCCCTACCTAGTTGGTCCAGATGTTTACGTATTTCTCATGATTTGAAAGCGCTTTCTCAGAATACATTGTTTACATTGTTACTCTTCAGTCATATTCTGAATTTTAGTATTCAGAATCGAATAATTTAATATGAGAACCAGTTTTTAGCATTATTAGCTCTCGCAACGCTGGCAATATTGCACAGCCCCCAAACGAACGCAGGGAAGTGCAAGAGAATTGCATGAATTTCTTGTTAAACTAAAATAACTTCACACACTTCGTCGTTATGGAAAGCTTTCACCAGCAAACATATGACAGACACTTGAAGACTCGTAGTTGTATTATACATTGTATTGTATTATATTATGGTGACTCGTAGTTGTATTATACATTGTATTGTATTATATTATGGTGACTCGTAGTTGTATTATACATTATGTTGTATTATATTATGGTGACTCGTAGTTGTATTATACAT
>VCRD01000273.1:62459-73498 GCA_006783055.1 Trinorchestia longiramus
TGACAACTCTGGGACAAGTGGAGTGACAGAACTCTGGGACAAGTGGAGTGACAGAACTCTGGGACAAGTGGAGTGACAGAACTCTGGGACAAGTGGAGTGATAACTCTGGGACAAGTGGAGTGACAACTCTGGGACAAGTGGAGTGACTCTAAGCCACATTACAAAAGTATGAAGGAGAGCACAAAACAATGAAGAAGGAATACAGCTACCAGTGAGGTGTTGTGTATCTGCTTAGATCATACAATACTGGAAATAAATATTCTAATGCTACGAAAACTCCATGGTCCGTGGTAATAAAATGCTTATATAATACAAAATAAAAAACTAAACTAGTGCTCAAGACACCGAAGACTTACACAGGCGTACCTGACAGGTGGGTCAGGTAAGTTAGTACAGGTGTACCTGACAGGTGGGTCAGGTAAGTCAGTACAGGTGTACATGACAGGTGGGTCAGGTAAGTCAGTACAGGTTACCTGACAGGTGGGTCAGGTAAGTCAGTACAGGTTACCTGACAGGTGGGTCAGGTAAGTCAGTACAGGTGTACCTGACTGATGCAACAGGTAAATATGTACAGGGGTGTTTATTAGACTTCTAAGGCAATTACGTGTACAGATATACCTGACAGATTCCTTAAATTACAATGCATTCAAGACAGATCTCACAATGAACTGGAAACAGCAAAACACGAGGATTCAATACAGTATACAACTGTACACAAAATGTATAAAAGTATATAAGAGAATATTCAAGGGAATATTCGCAAAAGTACAATACAACTACTTAACAAATTGGAGCACATTACACAGACCCACCTGTGTGATGTGTCCCTGTGTGACCTATTCTGTGTGAACGCGTTGCCTTGAAGTTTGTACGTCATCTTCAAGTTGCCTTGAAGTTTGTACGTCATCTTCAAGTTGCCTTGAAGTTTGTACGTCATCTTCAAGTTGCCTTGAAGTTTGTACGTCATCTTCAAGTTGCCTTGAAGTTTGTACGTCATCTTCAAATTCTTTAATTTCCCTCCTGAGTTAATAAGATGTGTAACATCAAAGTACACCAATAAAATAAGAAAATCCCCGTGTTTCCGGAGAAATAGGAGTTTTTAGTAAAAAATTGTATTAAAAGAATTTATCTTGAAAAATCCAAGAATATACATACTGTACATGTGTACGCAGTATTTGATACATGAGTTTGTAGTCAAAATTTCCATTGAATGAACTTTAATTTAAAAATACAGGTGGTAGATGGAACATGTACAACACTTTGTTCGCTAGTGGAGTGTTCGTAACCCGAAACAAAGCCTCTGATTTACTCGTCATTTGTTGTAGATTTCATTGGAGCCAACGCATGTATGTATATACAGGGCGCAGCTGCACGATCTACATTTGTAGGTTTCGCTCAAGTAAAACAGAGTAAGAAATGGAGAGCATGCGCATATTTTCGAAATGTTCATATGATGTCGCTGTTTCATTTCGTTTTTCTTGGTTTTGTTCACGCATTGTTTGCTGTTTACTCTACTTTGCTTGTGTTAAACCTATAAATGCGTGAGATCATTTACAAATACAAATGCATAGGCAAGCACGATCAGTATTCATTTGCCAGGTGTACGAACTTAAGATCATTCTCTGCACATTAACACGTAAAATCAGACTTATTCGATTAAAAACAGTTAATTGGTCCACTTGTTCAGCTGATGGCATAACACTATGAATGACCTAAAATTAACAGTTCAGTCCTCCTTAGGCTATGCAAAGCAATAGAACGTCTACATACACGTGCGTCACTTAAAACTCATATATTCTTCGATAAGTTCACGCCCATTGCGGAATTACTTCACAAATTTGCTACACCTATTTCTAAATCTTTTCAAATGCAGTATGCCAAATAGCTTTGTACACTAGTATGCTTGTGGTATGTTTAGAACTGGTAAAAGTGTGATCTGACTCAGCTTAACACGTTGACTCCGAAGTGGTACGTATGTGTACCACTGAGGTTAGGTTCTGTAATTTTTTCAGATCCTTCTAGTGACTATGCGTACAGAGTGAAGTTTTACACCAATCAGGCAATCGGAGGCAACGTGTTAACAACGCAAAATGATCATTTAAAAAAAGAAACAACGTTGCAAAAATAGCATTACATAATTGGTGGCAGTTAAAACGTAGAATGGAAAATACGTAAAATCGAGTTTCCACTGTTTTGGTAGAATTTACATTTAGTTCTCATTGAATTACCAGGTAACTAAAATTAACCATCATCACCCCTGATTGAACTAACGCAGTTTATATACTGAATTTACTGTACATTTTACAGCTTTGATATGAGGCCGTTCAGGGGTAGACAATGGAGTCCAATTTACAACCATCAGACTTTCAGTTATCATTCCAATTCATACGTAAAATATTGATTAGCTAAAATTGACAGGCCTCTGAGGTATTGAAGAAAGTGGTCAGAGAGACAATATGTTGCGTAGTCATACTTGATGCACGTGTATGAATTGAAAATACGATTCAATGAACAGTTCTGAAAGAATTTCATATCAGGATCCACTTTACCATCATGCAAACCAAGATCTGCTAGTCGATAATTTTTTATCATGATATTTCCCTGATAATCCAAGATAACATTTACTCGGTAATGTGAACTTTTATGTAGGCTTTGTATCCTGTTATGGTTCTTTTCGTTAACTTCGTTCTTGTCCATTAAATTTATTTATCTGGTTACTTTACTGCTCTACAAGTCTTTATATTTTCAGAAAAGTTACTACATATTCCATGGGCTATTATTTTATATCTGTTATCGGTATACTATTATAAACTATCCATGTCACTATGCAGATCCAACCCGTATTTTCCTAGTTCACAAACGTGAAAGCCGTATTTTCAAACATGGACTCATTCATGCTTTTGCAAGACCTTCACTAGCGTGGAATAATGTGAAGGATTAAGTAGGAGTTCCGGTATCCATGCTACTGCATCTTGTGTTGTTGCCGGCATCAGGTGACAAACTTTGAAAAGAATTATACCTGAATATTGTTCCCTGATCCTTGCTGTTTGCAGCTGAAAGTTTGTAGCTGCGTTTGCGACAGGATGAAGATTCTTCGTGTTTGTAGAGGTAACTTTTGAGTGCAAAGGTTTTTGTACATTTGCTGCACGAGAAAGGCTTCACGGTGGAGTGGGTTTGAACATGAGCACGTAGATTAGATTTGTCTGCAAACGCCTTTCCACAACTGCGACACTTGAAAGGCTTCTCTCCTGAAATTCAAAATTATTCATTAGGACAAATAATGGCAACAAGCGAGCGGGTACAATGTTAATGAGGTCGAACACATGTAAAAAAACACTGCTGCAGTAGTCCGTAAATTTTTACAATATAATAAACGACATTGTGTGTTTATTCATTCAATTATTATTTTTTTGTCTACTTATTTGTAAATCTGTATCCTGTCTACCTCACTGCTGAATTAGATAATGAACATTAATTTCAAACAAGCTGTCACTAAGGAGCTCAAATAAAGTGTTTATCGTAGGCTAAGATTGACGTCTCAATGGAACAGGTATACATGTATTGTAAGCATTGTATTGTGGACACCAGAGCGTCGGTTTACTATATAATACGTGATTTATTTTTCGTTATTTGCCTTCTTCTTGCTCAATGTGGAAACTCCTTCCAAAGGGCGGTATGAAATGACATATGAAAGAAAAAATTCATTGAAAAACACGTAAATATTTTCATGGACGAGTGTACTAGTGTGATGTAATTAATATACTTGGAACTAAAAACGGACTTCTCTTCAAGTTTATATTCTTGAGCGCATTCTAAACCAACCGAAAGTTTGAACTAGCTAATATCTCAATATTATTATCCCAATATCTTTATCTCCTATCATTAGCATCCCTAATATTCCATTATTTTTATCCAACATCATTACTGTCCATTACTAGTGTCCCTAATATTCCAATATTATAATCCCAGTATCATTACTGTCCATTACTAGTGTCCCTAATATACCAATATTATAATCCCAGTATCATTACTGTCCATTACTAGTGTCCCTAATATACCAATATTATAATCCCAGTATCATTACTGTTCATTACTAGTGTCCCTAATATCCCAATATTATAATCCCAGTATCATTACTTTCCATTATTCGTGTCTCTAATATCACAACTTCCTACGCGTATCGTCATCAATATCGTGCAGTGAACATCGACAGACTGAACCACTTCAGTGTGTACCCCACGTACCTGTATGGGTCCTGATGTGCCCCCACGTACCTGTATGGGTCCTGATGTGCCCCCACGTACCTGTATGGGTCCTGATGTGCCCTCACGTACCTGTATGGGTCCTGATGTGCCCCTGCAGCAGCCAGGGTCTACTGAAGCACTTGCCGCAGGTGTGACAGCGGCATCCCTGAGAGTGTGTCCTAACGTGCTGGCTGAGAGCTGCAGGGCTGAGGTACGCCTTGCTACAATGAGGACACTTGCGCCCTCCATCTCCGGTGTTGCGGTGGCACTGCCTGCAATTAACGCTAAGTAAATTAAGTGCAAGTTAAATTTAAGAGAAAGAGGGTGACTAGTGAAATAAATTTAAGCAGAATACACGATAAAAACCTTACGGTGAATCTCCTTCACTTGCTGCCCTCGCTTCGTAAAATTTGTTTTAGCGCTAGGACTTTTTGAGCATCGGCGAACATAAAAATTGAAAACTATGGTTTCTAAAACTACTATTTTGAACGCTCATATAATTTGTAAGTATTGATACAGCAGCAACGTTTCATTTTATATGGTGTACTTAGTATATGATTTCGGACTTAGTATGATTTCACAATCTTTATACCGTGGTGACAAAAACACGAGAGAAACAAAGTGCTTGAGATGCATACTAGTATGAGCTTGTTGGAACCCACAGGGTAAGAAAATGAAAGTTTTCATACTGTCAAATTATGCAAGTGTTTGAGTTTAGCTTTTGGTTTTAATTCAGAAGGTAGGTCTAGCATTCAAGTTTGTCTCTTACGTTTAATTAAAACGATTTGAAGCAACCTCTTCTACAGCATCTTTCTGGTTATCACTTCGTTGTTATGAATTATAAGCCTAACACACAATGCACACGCCACACATTACGTAATGCATCACTTATTTACTCTCAAATTACATGATTCCATACTATGTGATGCACTCCTAAATCATGACGCGCATTCATACACGCATTTGAGCGATCGAAGTTTAAATGCAGTTTTCAAACATTAAGCGTACTATTCGTGTCAATATATAGGGTGTCTCAAAAATATGTACTCACCCTTTAACCGTTGCTAACATGCTGTCTTCTTTGTGTTGCAGGTAGGTGTGAGGTTCGAACCTTTGCGAACATGATTAAATGTGATTAAAGAATCATGTTCGCAAAGGTTCGAACCTCACACCTGCAACACAAAGAAGACAGCATGTTAGCAACGGTTAAAGGGTGAGTACATTTTTTTGAGACACCCTGTATTGCTGTAGTCAGTCCTACAAGACTTAAAGTCTCGGGTATGAGGTTTTCTAAAGTTCTGGCAGGTAACCCTATTTGTGTTAGCCAACGCAGGTTATGACTTGTGCTGGCTTCCGTGTAATGCTTTACTGAGTAATGGAGCCTCCGTACCATAAGAGTTCACATCAAAGACGACTTTTTAAAACTAGAAAATGTATTTCTTCTCCACAGAGTTAGCATTACTAGTGGTTGGGTACACGAGGTAAGAGATGGGCCTAAACGCACGTATGAGTACACTGTGCGTAAGTAAACTTATTCAGAAATTTGGTTGCAACCAAATCACAAAGATGTGTGAGAGCATAGCGATCTTTATAGATTTTTCAGTTTAAAATCAGAACTCTCAAGCAAGAACGATATTCTACGAAGCATCTGTATAGAAGGGGAAAATAATGAATAAATTACACAGTTCTTATGAAATGCAAATAATTGAAATGAAAATCTACACCAGTTTAATTTCCATTACAAGTTTTCCGATTATAAATCATTCTTAAGGCTGGAGGAACAGAGAATGGATTTAAACAAATGCGTTTCTTTCTTGTCCCATGTTGTATTAATTGTGATAACACGCATATCTTCATATCAGAATCTCCCATAATGTATCAGTGGAAGTTTTTCTCCTACAGTTCATAAATAATAAAAGTTATTGTAAAAGTGATTATTTAAACATCACTTGACACTGTCTTGTTATGTTGTCTGATTCTTTGTTTCAACTTCTATGACTTCCCAGCGGATGTGATGTATGATACAAAAACCTCCGCTGGGATTTGGTTTCGCTGTTTTAGGTGTCATTCACTCTTTGGTGACTTAGAGATTGAGACAACGTGTATTACAAACGCCGTCACACTTGAGGACTTCGACCTTCTTTGCTCAGTAAAAGCTTGTCCGCAAAGACCAAAAGATCCTGCATGCTCAGCCTGGTAGTTTACTGTACTACAATAGCAATGACTACCACTCTACTGTATAATAAGATCCTGAGAGCAAAAGAACTGGAAGTCTATTTAGGGTAAAATTGCTGTCAAAGAAGTTTATTTATTTAACTGAAACCTAAGTGGGAGTTTTAGTTTAATATTTATATGGTACAGTTTGATTCCTCGTTAGCGTGATTCGCAGTAACTGGATATCGCTTTAATCCTGATCTCTGTAATAAAAGATCATGTTAATTATGATCACCATATCTAATCTCACATTTTAAACATGATAACTACTGTATCCTTGTATATCACGCCTGTATTACAAATTTGATCTCAGGGTCCTTGTTCAAGTTTTTGGTGGTTTATAGTTTATGAAAACATTCGAGGTAAAAAATACGTTGAGTATCAATTCTACGGTAGACTCAAGTGGTGAAAAAGAAAAATAAGTTCCTCGAGACAGTGGCACAGAGAGAGGAAGTTACGAACACCTGCGCAATGTTCAGTCGTTCTTCTTTTCTAGGTAGGAAGGTGTTCCCCTCATTCGAAGAGGTGTATTTATGGCAACACTCTGAGGGGTGCAACCAACCACCTACAGCGAGAGAGTGGAAGGAGGAAAAAGGGAGAGGGAAAGACAGAGATGAAATGTAGGAGCTCGAGGTGTCACCTTGTTGCCACTTTTTATGCGGAACTTCGCCGAGAACGTCGAGGAAGCCTCGAGTCGGATGTTCAAGAAACCATTATGGTTTAGCAGGATGCTTGGAGAAGGAAATTTTAAGAATAGTGCAGCTATTACTCATACGCTTCCCTTGTAATCTAAGATTTAAATCAGGCACATTTATGATACGCTGAGGATGTAATCTACATAGAAAAAATTTGTACTTAGTTCATTATTAAACATTATTTAGAGGGTTAAGGTTTATCTAGTCAACTTGACAGGAACCAACATCTCTCCTCTAATTCATATGAAATTACGAAATGAAATTATTCTCAAAGCTTACCATAACTAGTAGAATACCATGAATTACTTTCAGAGCTCACCTGTGTCTAGCCAAATTAGAAGACGTTGAATAGGCGCGACCGCACTCCGGACAGACGTACGAACAAGACTCCTTGCTTGTAGTCAAATTAATGTCATCCAGGAAAGTTGTACTAAGAGCCTCGTGCAGTTTTGTGCGTTCTGGGCCCAACATTTGTCTTGAATTACCTTCAACATTCACAGAACATGCGGTCAGAGAGTTAGTTGAATCATTTGGTGGAAGTTGGTCGGGTTTTTGACTCACAGACTGTGTTTCAAGGCTATCAGGAGGAGGGTATCGCCAAGAAAGGGATTTCCGAGCAAAGATTTCATTACTTGCAGGAATAGTATCCAATTGGATAGATTTATTACTGGAATCATGATTGTGTTTAGAGGAATTAGAGTTTTGAGTTGCAAAGAGAGTGTCAGAAGTTTGATTTAAATTAGAAAGCTCACCTTCAGTCTTAGGAGATAGAAGTTCTGTTGGGGCTAGGCTTATTAAAAATGAATTGACACTTCCGCTCTCGCTGGATAATTTTTGAAGAAGTGGAATCTTGAATGGAATATTTTGTACAGCTTTTACATTATTAAAAGGCGTCGCTTCTATAAGAGCACTTACTCCATTAGTTTGTCCGAGGTCAGGTATAGTTTTTATGCTTAGAATGTAGCCGTTAGAATTGGACTCAAATAATGAATTCGTCGAAATTTCGCGTGAGCTCAAAAACCCAATCCCTTTTGTCTTCTGAGTGTCATTTTCCAAAATACCTCGCAATTCTGGTTGATAGTTTGAGGTTAAGTTCAAGGTAACTTGCTCTTTCTCACTAAGTGTACTAAAAGAAGTTTTTGAGTCCAGAGCAGGAGGTTCAGCAGACAGCTTTCCTTGCGTGTTCCGGTGAAGCGCGTCGTCCTCCGAGAAGGTGCAGTCTACTTTTTTCCTCGCAAACGAAGGAAATTTAGAAGCCATGATGGCGACGTCCGCCAAAAATGACAACGAATCCTGAGGCCACTCGTCGTCAAAATTTGATCGTTTGCCCATGGCAACTTCCTCATGCATGTTTGTTAGTTACAAAACAGAGATCACTACAAAAATAATACATAAATGTTTGCACTTTAAGTTGTTGAAACGCTCAGGGGTCAAATTTTGCCAGCTGTATTCAAGTTTTTTGAGAATCTGGAAAGTTAATGATAAAAATTGATTGAATTGTTTTATACTATTTGTTCGGGCAACAGAATTATCAACACGCACGACATCGAAGAATTTATTTGAAAAGAGAATTAATATTTGAATACCAATATCTATTTGCACCTTACATTTGAGTTAATGACGCAATAGTCAATCACAATACTACCAATTCTAACCACCTTAAGGCTCGTATTGATAAAGAACGATGTCTAAAATGAGCCAATATGTACCTCCCTTTTTTCACTCTAAACTCATGAGCTCTGTTAACACTTAGTTGACATGAAAAGATCGTCGGAGAAATGATTCAAAAAATATTAGAAATAAGTTTTTAACCACGAATTCCAATTTACAAGGACACTGCGGATGATATTAGTGCAGACCTTATAGCACAAATATGAAGAAAATACCCAAATGAAATCATATTTATTTATATATCTAACATAGATTCACGGACGTCGACGCACTACATACGTAGGTGCACATGTTCCACTGCATTTAACCTGGTGTTATGATTTCCTAAAATCATCAGAAAATTACAGGTTATAAATGTTGATTCTTGAACTGTCATACGTACGATAAGTTTTTTCTGGTGCAATAACGTGGTTTTCACTGAGACCACACGCCAGGGCACTGACTCGAGGTAGGTTAAGTGGCGCAAGAAACTGTGACTCTTGCCAAGACGCTAGTCTTCCTCGTGGTTGACTCTCTTCAAAGCGTTAATTCAACCTTGATTGCTGGTGCAGTTGACCATCTCAAAAGCGTTAATTTCACCTTGATTGCTGGTGCAGTTGACCACCTCAAAAGTGTTAATTCAACCTTGATTGCTGGTGCAGTTGACCATCTCAAAAGCGTTAATTCAACCTTGATTGCTGGTGCAGTTGACCATCTCAAAAGCGTTAATTCAACCTTGATTGCTAGCCTAATTTTTACAATGAACTTGAACGTGCAAATGACTGCCTTTGCAAGATAAAGTAAGTAATTAAAATATTATAGTCTTCCAACCAGCTTCAACAAAAAACAAATCTGCTGTCGTCTTCAAGTTTTTACTAAAGAAAAATAATAAGTTGAGATGAGAATCTTGATTTTTTAAGGGAAAATCCTTAATGGAATTTTCTATATTCAGCAATAGCATGAAAGTTTTAGCTGCACTAAGACTTCATATATTTTGAAAATTTAGGGGTATGAAGAAGTTATATGCTTAAGGCAAGTTAGTACACGAATGATACATAAATAATCGGCTCAAGGAGCATACGCATTTAAAGAAGGAACATCAATCGTGTTTTAGTTTAGGCGGAAGAAATTTAACTAAATTTGCAAAAAGTAAACTAAAGTTGTCGCTCGTCAAAAGGGAATAATGTCTACATATTTCTGTCAAACATAAGTAAAACATTTATACAGCAGCTGAAAGTGTATCAAACAGACAAATTCCGTCTCTACCTTAACAAGGTAGAGGCATTTAAATCGAAAATATACCTATGCAATTAACTTGACTCATTCACGGTGCAGCTACGAGCAAACTCACAAAACCTGAACTCATGCTCCTGATCACTTGAATCAACTTAATTTGAAATACATTATTTTATTTTCTTGTCTTAGAGACATGGAAGGGAGCACCCGCACACGAACTGAGGGCCGGGCAGCCACTGGGGAGTGAGCTAGGCAGAGCAGGTCGGTGGTTGGCCGGAGCGACCACCACGTGTTGGCGCAGAGCTCTATTTCGAGCGCACGCGTCGAGGTAAGAAGAAGCGACTGCGAGGTTGTTGCGAAGCTTCCACAGGTGACTTCTTCTGCGAATTGAGATGAGGACCTGCTTGCGCAGTTGCTCGTCCTTTGTGCAACTTGAATATGAACTGATTTTTTTAATTTTCTTGGTTGTGTTGTTCTTTCTTTTTTCTTAATTGTACTGCTTTTTCTTTTTTCTTGGTGGTTTTGTTTTTTCTTGTTTCCGTGGTTACATTGATCTTTCTTTTTTCTTGGTAGTTTTGATTTTCCTGCTTCTCTTGGTAGTTTTGTCTTTCTATTTTTCTTGGTAGTATTGAAATCCTCAGTGAATCAACATGGACCACATATGTATTGTATTTTGCAAATATTTAAATTAATTATTATATAAGACGCTCAGCAGACAATTGATCAGTTGACATGGCTTAAGACACAATAAGAGAGCAGCCCCACAGATACTTGCTTTCGGAAACGATTTGCGTTCACAAATATTTCAGTGATTGAACAACTTTTTTTTAACAAAAAACAATATGTATTAATAAAAAAAATAATTATGCAGCTGGAAAATTCGACCACTCAGATGCCACTCTGTCACCACTCACCAGGCTCAGATGCCACTCTGTCACCACTCACCAGGCTCAGATGCCACTCTGTCACCACTCACCAGGCTCAGATGCCACTCTGTCA
>VCRD01000273.1:73514-88543 GCA_006783055.1 Trinorchestia longiramus
CACTCTGTCACCACTCACCAGGCTCAGATACCCCTCTGTCACCACTCACCAGGCTTATACGCCACTCTGTCACCACTCACCAGGCTTATACGCCACTCTGTCACCACTCACCAGGCTCAGATGCCACTCTGTCACCACTCACCAGGCCCAAAGTAGATCATTCAACACAGGAAGAATAAAAAATAGGGAAGGTTGGATCATTCTATAATTTTAGTACAATAAAACTGCGTACAGTGGCCACAGCAGTATCAGGCATTGGTTTTCTTAGTAGTATATCGTACAAATATAATTATAAACTTAGAAGTCGACTAAAACATCGCTCGAGGTAAGCTTAAAATTACCAGTCCATCTACTATTAGTTGGCTCAATAAGAATGTTTAGCAACTATAAAGGGCGTCATAGAACAACACAAGAAATATAACGTACAAAGTTGAGTCCCAACGCATTTTATTGTTTCCTTGCATAACTTATTACTTTCCAATTAGACTACTTCTGTATAAAAATGTTTTCATTTTCCTACAAGATGTGCTATTCCTCTACTGTACGCAATATCAAAACTCTTATTTTCCAATGCACCTCACACACGATATTTTCCAGTGCACCTCACACACGATATTTTCCAGTGCACCTCACACACGATATTTTCCAGTGCACCTCACACACGATATTTTCCAATGCACCTCACACACGATATTTTCCAGTGCACCTCACACACGATATTTTCCAGTGCACCTCACACACGATATTTTCCAGTGCCCCTCACACACGATATTTTCGTGTACCACACACATGATATTTTCCAGAGCACACCCTGTCTGTGAGTGCAAAGCGGTTGAACGTGTCGTAAGCCTGTGATTATTATAAATGAAGGCTCGAATAATATTTACCTTATGCAACACACGAACTCAACACAGACCAATTGGAGCACAGGAACATTATTGTATTCCAGGTTTAACCACTGTATCTTAAATACGGGGTGCGGCAACATGACTTCCTTTTAGGCCTTTTAAAAAGTTATGGAAAAAAGGAAGTCATGTTGCCGCACCCCGTAGAAGCGATCTCAGCAGTGATGCACACTTTTAAGAGATATTCAACTTAGGGAGACTGCGACACTAAATGCGTTCTGTACCCCACACCTGCAGCAGCATACACGGTCTGATCCGACGGTGATATTTTTGTATTAGAGCTTTACAATGCTACGGGCTTCTTGCTCCTATTTCTAACACCCACCAACGTCATGAGATATATAATCAAAATTGGTAATTATATCGGTAAATCGAAAAACTTCATGAAGCAGTTGTAGAAATTCGTTTTAGTTGCGACAGCAAAACGAGATTTTGTGGTGCAAGCGTTGAATGTTCGTAGCTGTTAACGCAAGTATTCATTGTGAGTCTTGTGCCCAAAAAACTTTTCAATGACACTTTCAATATCCGAATGTCAATCTAAACAGAAAACAAACAATAGCTTAGTTTAACATTCCATTTGTTTTAAATGCTTAACAAAGTACGAGCGATCGAATTTAACGCGCATTGGCAAGTTGACATAGTTGAAATATGAATAAAAATCTCTTATGATGGTTGCATGCATAATACCCTTAACTATAACATGCTAGAGGCGCGCTGCATTCAGACAAAAACACTGACGCTCGCACAACTGTTGTTCGCAGACTGTAAATAAGGTACAGAGAGGGGCTGCTGTGGAAGAATTGGAGTTTTTCTGTCATTGGCTACTCCCTGATTTTGCAGAAAACTGGCACGACGTACCACACCATACAAATGCTGAAAAATATGCAGTGATCGATCCTTTTGTGCAAAGACAAAGTTGTGACGCTTTTCGATCTTTTAGTACAAGAACAAAGGTGTAGTGTTTTATATACCTCAGTAGTGCAAGGACAAATTTGTAGTTTCTGATCCTTTCGTACAAAAAGAAAAAAATGTAGTTTTTATTCGTTTGTACAAATACAAAGGACATATGTAAATGCAACTGTAGTTTAGAAGGCCGTATCTTGTAGTGTGTAAATCATAAGGTGCATGTTAGAAGAACAATAGGTACAAGCAAAGATACGAAAGTACTCAGCTACAGGCAAGTCATAATGTGTGTCGAGTTAACAGAAGTGAGAAGTATTGGGCACGTTTGAAATAGGGTAAATATTACAAGGTGTAACAGTTCTTATGTCAATAGAGAGGGGTAAAAATAAGAAATGAGTCTGGTGAATGGTTTCAGTGAAGAAAGTGAGATTAATGCATGGGTGTGCGATGTCATCAAGACTTCTGAATTAAAGTTTTAACTCAACTACGTCGACTTGCATTAGGCATAATTTTACGTTCATCACTTACTAAACGAACATTATGTAGTATAATAAACTCAATACTGAAATATGATATAATAATAATAATATATACTGCGGTGACAGAGTTGATGGATAGAGTATGAGGTGACAGAGTTGATGGATAGAGTATGAGGTGACAGAGTTGATGGATAGAGTATGAGGTGACAGAGTTGATGGATAGAGTATGAGGTGACAGAGTTGATGGATAGAGTATGAGGTGACAGAGTTGATGGATAGAGTACGCGATGACAGAGTTGATGGATAGAGTATGAGGTGACAGAGTTGATGGATAGAGTATGAGGTGACAGAGTTGATGGATAGAGTATGAGGTGACAGAGCTGTCCAGTACAAGCAGCAGAGGATGACGCTATACTCGAGGGCGTCGGTCAGTCAGCTAACAGCTCCGTCCTGTGCACGAATTAGTGATACGGGAATACGGTAATCGGTGATACGGGAATGGTGATACGGGAATAGTGATACGGTAATGGTGATAGTGATACGGTAATGGTGATAGTGATACGGGAATAGTGATACGGAATACGGTAATCGGTGATACGGGAATGGTGATACGGTAATGGTGATAGTGATACGAGAATAGTGATACGGTAATGGTGATAGTGATACAGAAATGGTGATACGGTCATTCATCTTCCCGATACGGGAAGAGACAGTCTGTACGTAACGATCATGAGTATGGAATCATTAAATCGAAAGATCAATAGTAGGTAAAAAGAGGAAAATATACAACATGCTCTTAAAATTTATGCACTTGAGTTGTCATCCAATTAACAGGGGAAACATTCCTTTATTCAAATACACAGCGTAGTGGCCAAAGATTACACTAGTTCTTTTCTATTGCTTCTTACCTTGCCGTAACGATAAGATGAATGTAAAAACGTACTCAGGACGTAAGAGACATGGCCGGCTTCCTACATCATGTAGCACATGACCAAAAAAATTCGAGCGTCAAGATAAAAGAATCCACAAGCGGATGACTTGTTATCTACGTCTATATACAGAGAGTGGCAAAATGACTTTTTTTCAGAGCAAAACGCAGTTAAAAAAAGCAAGTTATGTTGCCGCACCCTGTATTATCTTAAAACGACTACTTTCCAGTGGTGGGTCTAAATAAAGTATAAGCATGCATAGAAGTTTGCCTGTACACATGCGCACTGTAACATAGCACCGAAATTCAAATGAGGCAACACAATAACGTTCATTTACAGTATGTATACACACACACACACAAACACACAAATTGGTTTTGTGCATACAATTTGTGCAAGAAACTGTGGATGTACCAGCTCACTAACATCCTTTCCACATACTCTTGGTACGAGCACTGCACTATCTACATCCATAATTATCTATCTACAAGTAGAAAAACATCCATAATTCAACGCTGCATCCGAAAATAATCAATGATATAATTAAAGAAATTCTATGAATAAGTTACTCAACACATTAGCTGAAAATAAGTTTCCATTGTTCGTACTCAATACGTGAGGAGTTGTAATAAAAACTTAATTACTACAACTTGTATCATGAACGATGAAAATTACCGCCAGCATACAGCGCATAAATTTCGAAGAAAAAATACTCCAAAATTAACTTCAAAAGCCTGAAGGTGAATAAAATGAATGTCTGATAAGACAAAAGCTATTGAAATTGCTACTCCATTAGTCTTTGTTCAGATTGAAAATTGTAGGGAATGTCATGAATGCAGAATATGTGTATCCCAAACCAACGAAGGAAATTAATTCGAAGAGCAAACAATGATAACAGAGAATCAAATAAATTATAGTCTAGTGTTCTAAATAGAAGAGAGAAAATCGAAAGCAAATCGAGTCGCTCTACAGTTCATATTAAGGAAATATTTTGTGCTTTGTACAAACAAAACATGTACTGAAAACTAAAACAGGCAGTCACTTGACCCGAAACAACTCAAACCCAATCGAAAAATCACAATGGCTGGCGGAGACAAACACTTCTAACATCGACACCACCTCAACCAATGCATTAGAAATTCCGTGGTTAATTTAAGTTAAAAGTAGACAGACATAGAAGGAAAACAATTAGTTATGGCGTACTAAACGATAACACAAACATTGTGAACGATCAAAATGAAGAACGTCCTTTTGAAATAAGTAGGAACCTCGTCTTGAAAAAATTTGGTCGCACATATCCAGACTTGCACGTCTATGCACAACCATAATATGAAAGGACATCGGCTTGTGCATCTGCAACTGTGCCCACAAAGATGTTTCTATCATTCTGTGACATCCATCGGAACAACATGAATGAGTCATGACGTATACCTTCATATCAGAGAGAAACCAAAAACATATCATGATTGATTTCTACACAGATCCTAAATACCTTTCTTTGAATGTACACTATATTCACACTTAAGTTCTAAACTGAATTTAATTTTAGGCCTAAAAAAAGTAGAAATCATGACTGATGTCCTTATAAAAGCTGTATATTACAAGTTAACGCCACATAATATTTTATAATCCTTCACGGAATGAGAGACGTGGGCGCTTGAATACAATTATATTTCTCAAAATGGTCGCAACTTTCATTATTTTTTAACATGGTAGAAACCATCATTGAACAGCGCCACCATCTCCAGTTTACAAGAGCATCGACTATGGTACAAATTTCTTTATAAGGTCCTTACACAAGTGTACGTTCAGGACGTGAGGCACTATAATATACAGAATGATGACCTTAATTAGAGTTTCAATATATAGACAGGCCTCACCTAGTGTACAGACAATAGCAATAATGAAAATTGGACACGACTCGACTTATTCTTCAAACCACAGAAAAAAACGCATAAAGTGTGAAGTAATTTCTATGATTATTACATATACGTTCATATGTAATATACGTTCATTACATACATGTTCTTAAACGTTCATTTTTTTAATGTTAAGCATAACTTTCAATAGAGGAACTTTATTTTCCAGTACAATTTTATTATTAAAGGAAGAAACAAAGAAAGTAGAGGCAGAAATAATAAAAGTGGTGTACGTGCGTGATTGATGCCTTTACTATAGACGGCATGGGACTTAAGTAGCAACCTACGAATGGAACAAACGGCTCGTTTCTATTGCCTTATTCTATTCTATCCTAAAATCGGTGCAGACAGCGTCAAAAAACGGTCGACTTCCGAAAGGTCTTTCATATCCACACCAAGCGGCCCACACATACAAATAAGGCAGGCGAGGAAGTGTCTCCAAGTTGCAGAAAAAAATAATTGCCACAGAGAAATAAACTGCCAATATCTGACAAACGGTTTGCATAATTTAAAACCCTGCGTTTCAATAACCTTAAAACGCTCTTTGGCTACCAAGAGATCCGCCAAAATATTTGTTGTTTGTCAGTGTTGAAGTACAAAGTTACGGCGATGGTCGAGGAATACACTCATATCTACCAAGAACTACAGGTACCAGTAGCAGGTCAACAATGGGCTAGGTCAGTCTTGACCCACGTCCTACATTCCCACACATGCCTACGTCTTCAACACTTGCATCAACGAGGGGTGTTCGGAATGGTTGACATTAATTTTTGGTTACTTTTTGAACAAACAATACTTGACTCCGAACAAAACCAAAACTGTTATTGCATTCGTTGCACTAGACCTAGCGATTGTTACTCAACATAGGCAGGGAAGGGATCAAAAGTTAGGAAAGTCATATATTTTTGTATAAAGTTTATAGATTGCCAGTCAAGTGCAACAATTATACAGAATTTACAACAAAGACGTTTCAACACGAGTAATGAGTGAATAAAAAACACGCGAGTATTTCGAAAAAAAAGGGGATATCTAGCATTCAAGATATCAGGTTGTTACAAAAATAATGGCCGCTCGAAGGTCTGGAAGGCTTCTGAAATCGGCCAATATTTTTGTAACAACCTAATACACAAAGTTACACGCAGGATGTCGCTTGCACGATACATCGACAGGTGGAGTAAGAAAATCGAGGCCTAGTTAGGCTTCCAGCGCTGACGCACTCGTGGTGAGCATTTACAGAAATTTGTAACAGTGTACAAATATCATACAATTGCTTCTGTAAAGTAAGACCCAATCAACAACTCACCTCGAACGTAAAAATAATTTCGCTGCTGAAGGACTACCATATATGAAAATAGTTTTGCTGCTTTCCTCCGTGTCATTTTCACTCGTTAATTAAGCACTGATGACGAAGTGCTTGTATTCAACATTCAATTAAGTAATTAGAGAGACCAGAGAGAGCAGCACACTTCAACACCAAAATAGATACTTTTCGAATGAGAATTGAATTCCGAAGTGTTTAATAAATTGTATTTTTACGCTCAAAGCTGCGCGCACCGCTGCAGAAATACAACTAAGTTACGACTATGATTCGTCTACTCAAACTAGAATTTTGAGAGTAATAAAATCAAAAAACAGCATCAGACTATGAGCATGATTACACAAAGTCACCAGGAACTTCTACAACATTTTTTATCACACTCATATCCAACTATCAGTTATGTATTCAAGTGATCACATGTAACTGACCATGATGATAACTGGGACATGTAACTAGCGATGTATGTGCTTGCAGATACAACCTTTAACACGTTGCCTGCGATTGCCTAGCTGGTGCAAATCTTTACTTTGTACACACAGTCACTAGAAAGCCTTGAAAAAATTATAGAACCTAACCTGAGCGACCCACCGGCGGGTCGTATCGCACTCAACGTGTTAAGCCAACTAAAAAGATTTATTGCAGTACCTTGTATCAAGAAATTGAACACTAAACAGTATTGGTAGAATTGCCACAGCACAACCATAACGAAAGATGAAATGAGAAGAGAAAACAAAGAAAGACGCCCATGCAGTAAGTCGGTTGCACGACACACTGGTCTCTCCAGAGGAAAGATGCATTTGGGGAAATTGAAAATAAGTAAATCTAACTACAAAACTAATTTCACAACAATTTCCTGTAGCAAGTATCGTTTGTCGAGGGCTAGGGTTACCAGTGAGGAACGATAATTCCTCTATGTACACTGACGAGGACAGCCATTACAAGTAGAGCTCAGGAATCCTGCATACCTCCTTAAAAGAGAAAAACTTTAGGACACTCCTTTCAGCGCATACCTCTGGAAAGGGCTTTCAGGAGACCATTATGCTTTCAAATAACAAACAGTACTTGTTCCATCTATCTGAATCCACCTCTACAACTTCCACCTGAAGAACATGTTGGTCGTCCACGTAAGTCCAAAGCTATAAAATCAACCCACTGGTTGATAGCTCCACCGCAATCACCGGTTGGGTAAAATTAACTGAACATCTAGAAAACTGCCAGTTAACGCCATGTCACTATTTAACCTAGAAGAAACGACTTCTACCTACTCTACTTGAATTACTGTTACCTCGGAGATGCACTCGTGACCTTCATAACGTAACGAAATGGATTTGGTGGTTCACTACTTTACTGGAAAGCCTGGAAACTTGAGACTTAGAGATGCACCACGCAGCTACCGGTAGAATAGAATATTGCAGCAGGAACGAGCCATTTAGTTCATTCGTGGGCTGCCTACGGCAATCATGCAGTCTACCGAGGTGCTCGTACGCTCAGAGACATCGCAAAATGTCCACGTAAAATGCACAGGACCAAAGATGATTGGAATCTGCGACTAGGGAAGATGCCGATCCACGTCTAGAAGTACAAAATTAGCTGATGCAGACACGCTAACCTGGACTGGTGCTTAAAAAAATACCGGCTATCACGAGTACTTAGAAAGATACAAAATGTTCAGTTTTACAAGATACAGTGACCAGCACAGGCGGAAAGTCACGCTTGAATATCAGACACAGAGCGGTACCTGTCGGTTCAGTTACATTTAAAAGCGTGAGTAAAGTACTTGTTTCAGAGAAGTCTGTTTAAAACGGTCGTGTCTATTATAGTTATACACAAGCTGCACTTTGCTGCTCGCATAACTCATACAAACTACTATACACATGATAAGCGTTGCTTAATTAATACACTTTCAGCTAAGAGTATATGGAACACAATCATTACAAATCTTACAATCGCTAAAATTACAAAGCTCAGCGACCAAATATGCAAAAACTCGCGTACAGCTCATTGGAAAGAAATCACTCAGCCTAAAGTTACTTGAAAATTTGTAGTGCAGAAATCATACTGCAACTTTCTCATATATTATTATCTTCCTACCGAGTTTAATAGTAAATAATAGAAATAATAGAATGAGGCGATAGAAACGAGCCTTTTGGCCTATTCTTGGGTTGGCACCCAAGTCCCTTGCCGTAATTTTAGCCCAGCGATGGTCATACACAAACTGACCACCGCGGCAGCGGGCCTCGAACCCGGGTCTTCTTGCATCGCAAGCGAGTTCGCTCACCAGTCGACCACGCTGGTGTAATGCAAGGGTTATCATCACTAAGAAACGTCGATCTATTTAAAGGAGATTACCCTTTTAAGGATCCAGCTATTTATTATTGAATGAAATATCATGTCCGATATCACTCAAATAATAATGTCATTCCACCCAATATTTTAACAAAAAATTCTAGAATAGAGGATTAAAATCCAGTGTATCGCTAGCTCACGCCACAATTTTGTGTGTACTTTTAGAACAATGATCCATAACTGGGAAAATGCAAAGCACCTCTGTACAACAAATCAGATGCCCCGTTTTTAACGGATGTTATAAATATATGGAGGGTGTGTATAGAAAATTAGAAATCGACGAGGTCTAGATGTGAAAACTAAATAATCAGAAATTTCAGTATCGTTCAATGTCATCTTATGTTCCATGGTCGCCTAACACATCCATGTTAGAAACAGCTACACCAACAATTAATTCTCAGACAACCCAAGATGAGATGGCAGTGCGAGTACCTCACTACGAAACTTTCGAACAGAAAACGCCGTTTCTGATGACAAAAAATGAATTGTTTGAAGAGAAAGCGTTCATTTCTATGACGAGAAAATACATCAAAGAAGTAAGACCATCCGCTGGAATCATAAAAAACGCCCATAAGGCGTAACATTTGAACAAACAACACGCAAACTAGAAAAGCGGTCCCACAGCGCCTAAAAAATCGGTCCCAACTGCGTCTCAGAAATCGGTCCCAATATAGTCTCAAAAATGTCTTATACGAGTCTGAACAATCGGATATTTTTGAACAATGAAGTAGAGAGGTCAACTCACGCTGGAGAAAAATAGAAACTTAGGACAAATTTGACCCCGTAACTAGGATACTGAGCTCACACACTTGCCCCTCATGACCAGTAAGGGGCTAGGGCATGTCCCAGCATGCTGTGGAGTAGGCAAGAGCCCAGTGGTAATGATAAACTGTACTTAGAATAGAATAGAATAAGGCAATAGGAACGAGCCGTTTGGCCCATTCTTGGTTCAATACCGAAGTCCCATGCCGTTCAATACCGAAGTCCCATGCCGACTTCGGCATGGGCTTCACTTGCTTGTCCCATCGATCTAACATAACCCACTTTCATGTATTCCACCCTGAGAATACAGTCGCGTATGCAAGTGCAGAGCTGAAGGAAAACTCGCGTATTGACAGTCACTAGAAAGCTGTCAAAATGCTGAGTAATAGAAAAGTCACTCGTGGTAACTAGAAAAATCTGACCTGAGAGAACAGAGAATAGAATATAGAATAGAATGAGGCTATAGGAACGAGCCTTCTGGCCCATTCTTGGGTCGGATAATTACTTCGATAATTATTCGATTGTTTACCCAAGTCCCATGCCGTATTTCTAGCCGCGTCAACCATGTCGGCAGCGGGATTCGAACCCGGGTCTTTCCGCTCGCAAGCAGATTCGCTCACCAGTCGACCAAGCTGGTGAGAAAACTAGTAAATATTGTAAAAACTAGATACAAGAGGAGGGCCCTTAAAGAGCAACAGGTTGTAACGTAGATGTATAATACCCGATGAAGTGGCTTGTGCTACAGGGTAGGAGGGCTGTTTGAGGATATTTTTAGCATGTTAAATAAACAATATTTAACTCACCACACGTAATAGTTCATAGGATTTAAATCTGGCGAGTTTGGGGGCCACAAATTGTGGGTCACATGATCGTAAAAATTCTGTAACATATCTTGGGTTACTGTGGCTTTGTGAGAAGATGCCGAGTCTTGCTGAAAGACGTACGGCCTTCCATGGGGTACTTTATCCATCCAGGGTTTAACAATCTTTTTTAGAACATGAATGTATCCCCCAGCATTAACCCTAAGACCCTGGGGAAAAATGTAAGAGGCATGACATGACCTTCACTACTCACAACTCCTAAAACCATCACAGGGGCCGGAAATTTAGTGTGAATCTCCTGTGTACTTCAGAAGGATCTGCACATAGCCACCTGTCATCTATCTGAATTAAAAAAATATTATAGAAGATTCGAGTCTGTAATGAACTGAAAAAGACGCGTCCTCAAACAGGCCTCACACCCTGTATGCTATTGCTAATTGAAATCTTATGAGATTTTAACGAAGCTTCGTTTATTTCCCTTTTAGTTAAAAATATATAGTCTAAGCATCTTACGGTGAAAAAGCACTCGAGTTTAGGTACATTTATGAAAAACACGCAAGTTTCTTCTAAGTGTAGGTGCATTTATAAAAAGTTTAGCAAGTTTGAACTCAAGTATAGGTACATTAGTTAAAAAAGATTAGAAAATTGAGAAGAATATATCGACGTAGTACTAAAAACGTAGCTAAACAATATGTACAATACAATTTGGTACAACATAACATCGTGCGTTTAAATATGGCCACACTTTATAAAAAAGAACTTGTGTGCAGTATTCCAGATAATTGTAGTCACAACTTATTTGAATTGATAATCATACAAGAGCAGTTAATTTATCGAACAAAATTTGAAATAGCGAGCCGTTAGCAAGTGTCCAATACATAGTGAAAATTTAAATTGTTCTGCTCAGAGCCTCATTCACACAATACCCACAGTCCCTGACACTAAAATATGGAGTAAATATTCTGCATGCCGGAGAGCAGGAACCCTCGCCAGTTCAGTAAAATCAAAGAGACAAAACCAAAGCATCGTAAATATCTATGTTGCCATCACAATTCTGATACGAGATTTGTGCTTCTGGGAAGCCATTTGGCACAGACGTTCAATATTGCACATCCGTATGATGGGAGTATTATTTATTTTAGATTTCAAATACGAACTATAGAGCAAGATAATATTGTGCTTGGGTTTGTTGTACAGCGGCTAAAATAATGGCGGAGCAGTGTCACGAAACAACACTAATATTGAAGAATATACAGAGTGCGGCAACATAGCTTCCTGTTATGAAAGTAATTTCCTTTGAAAAAAGGAAGTTATGTTGCCGCACCCTGCATAAACACGAGGTCGTTTGAACGACATAATGGCCTCTCCCTATAACCGGAACGATAAAGAGAGAAAACCTATCTATAAAATACAAAAAAAAAATATGAAAATAAAATTTGTTGGAGAAAATTTCTACTGAGGTTACACTGTAATTTCCAATTATTGCGATATTTTCTATAACGTTCTTGAAAAATTATTTCCCGTGGAATAAAGAACACAAATTCCGACGAGCGATGAGACAAGATCGTGTGACAGAAAACGCCCCTAACTGAAATTTCCCCAGTTCAGTAGTAGTAGTAAAAATAATAACAATAATGTAAGTTTGGTAGAGCAGACTATATTGCGCAGAAGGTCTTACAATTCAAAAAACAGTGTATCCGTTACGTCACCACGATAAAAACTTAGTAAAGCCTACTAACTATTTTCATTGATTATACTCATGGTTTGACCACCACACTTCACGAGCTAGCACTACTACAGCATTTGTCTGGTTACCGTACAACCTAGTGAACTACCTACACCTACATGATAAAGTGCCATAGTTTTCAGCGTTTACGCTGCCGTCATTTAGAATAGAATGAGGCTATAGGAACGAACCTTCTGGTCCATTCTTGGGTCGGATAATTACTTCGATAATTATTCGGTTGTTTTACCCAAGTCCCATGCCGTATTTCTAGCCGCGTCAACCATGTCGGCAGCGGGATTCGAACCCGGGTCTTTCCGCTCGCAAGCAGGTTCGCTCACCAGTCGACCAAGCTGGTGATGTTTGATACAAGATGTAAAATAATTTACGATAAAACAACTACCGAGAGAATTCACGTACAGCAAAAAAACTTACCTAAATAAAATAAGAACCCTAGCGAATATATCGAGGTTTGCCTAAGAAGCCAGAGACAGACCCTCGTCTGCACCAGTCTGCACACCAGCCAGCTGCACCAGTCCGCTACACCAGTCTGCACACCAGTCCGCTGCACCAGTCTGCACACCAGAATGGTGAACCTGTCTACGCCCAGTCACTAAGATCGCCATAAGGCAAAAAGAAATCAAATTCCGATGCTCCACAATATTGAGAGACCGTAAAAACTCAACTGAACAAACTACGCACGCGCAAAGAACTGAAATCCGAGGTGAGTCGCTGGACTTACCAATCTGCGGCCTTCCAATAATCTACGAAACTACGTACTGCAGTTTGATACGTTTTCTTCTTTGTTAAAGTAGGATCACTGTAGTAACTACAGATGTACACACTTGACTTTCATTTCAAGGACATATGAGTTTTACAGTTACGTTCAATCCATCGCGGGGTGCAAAAACCAAGAATTGTTCAAAGTTTGGTATGAACGAATGCAGTCAATCTAGTCCAGACATAAATTGTCTTGCGCACAGACACACTACAGCCAACACACAAGTAGCACTAGCACTACAGCCAACACACAAGTAGCACTAGCACTACAGCCAACACACAAGTAGCACTAGCACTACAGCCAACACACAAGTTGCACTAGCACCACAGCCAACACACAAGTAGCACTAGCACTACAGCCAACCAGCAAGTTAGTGTCATTACTAACGAGAATTCAGGAATACTTAAAAGAGCGGACATAATAACAGCAGGAAGGTAGACTGGCTGCTGGAAAGATGAATTAACGTTAATCCCTAAACGTCTACAATGCAGCATGTCCAATGAAAGTTATCATGCAGAAATAAAAAGAATTACCGCATTTGAAGTAGAAGTCCAAACGGGCTCTTTAGCAACATTTGCCACGTACAGCTCTAAGAGGATGAGGTATACGTCAGAACGCTTATAATTGCACGAAAATAAATGCTTTGATATATAAAACGATTTCCATTATAACTGCCAATGTGCGTTGCTGAGGAGAAACATCTAAATGCATAGTGGAGTGACAAGTTTTACGATCTTATGGACCTGGTCATACATTTACAGTTCATCAGGATTCCACCGCCAGGAATACAAAACTAAATTTTTACGTCAAAACGGTCATAAATCCAACGCGTTTCCACCCGTTTAATAAACAGGTATTTACTGAGTGGTAATTGTATTTCCTGATCTGCCCCACTGAACGCAGGGAATGACTGACAAAGGCACGTACTAATACGACATTCAGTGACCTGGCCACTGCTCATATTAAAATGAACATACCAAAAACATTTACTCTATTAGTACGAAACTTACATAAAATTAACAGAATTTCCAACAAAGAGGACTAGCTTCACGAACGAAACGCGAAAATCAAATCACGGAGAGAATTATTTTTGTCTAATTAAAGCTGAGCTTTGATAAACGGTGAGTTATTATAGATACATTAGTGAAGGAAGAGTGGAAATAAAATAAGAAAATATGCGAGTAAATCAAGGCTGTTCCGTACACGTAACCTAATATAAAGGCGACCAGAAACTTGCCCCACCATATGGGTTATTTTCCAGCGAACATTACTGAAGAATATTAACACGTTGACTCCGAAGTGGTACGTATGTGTACCACTTAAGTTAGGTTCTGTAATTTTTCAGATCCTTCTAGTGACTATGCGTACAAAGTGAAGATTTACACCAGTCAGGCAATCGGAGGCAACTTGTTAATATTACTCATAGTGATGTACAGTGATCATAAGTCACTAAAACTGAGGCTCTCTGAAACGCTCGAGAATATAACATGGAAATGCAAAAAAACTTGCTACACCAAGCGAAATTTTACAGAAGCCACTCGCAAATGTGGTTCCTTCCTACAACAAATTTGATCTTGATGAGTTAAATATAGAGAAAATTAGCTCAACAGACAGAAAACACACAGGAAAACAATGTGCCCATCAACATCGCTGTCAAAAGAGAAACTCTCTTCTTCAAACACTACTATTATCATTACGATATTGTCACCAATAATTTTTACAATTTAATTTTAACTAATTGATCGATTATGAAATGGGTTTGAAACCCATCAATTATTTACGATCATAATTTTTAACGATTAAACTTTGTACAAAATAATAAAACTATACGGAAACTAACTAATTAAAAATAAACGAATTTGTTTCACAATTTCAAGTTATTAGAGATACATCAATATTGATCAAGAATTAGTAACTAGAAATTAATTATAGTCAATAATTAACTATTATACAATACAAGTAATTATTCAACATAATTAATTAACTAGAAACTAACACGAATTGCAATAATATTACAATTATCAAATGAATAATAAAAGTGATGAGTTATTCCATCATTCAATGCTAAGAAGAATAAAAGCAACCTGTAGTTTTGGTGTAGCAATACGACACAAAAAAAGATAACCTGTAGTTTTGGTGTAGC
>VCRD01000273.1:98172-149907 GCA_006783055.1 Trinorchestia longiramus
AGGTTGTTGTACATGCAGTCTTTTATTTAAACTTCGAACAATAAAACGGAGCAGAAGTGGTAGAAAACTTGGCTATTCAGTTAAAATATGATCCATGTTCATTTATGACATTTTTTCAACGTCCAAACTAAAGTTGTTCTGGTCAGGTTCAGAAAAATGAAATGCATTTGAACAGTGAACAGTAAAATGTAGGAAAAGAGTGAAAAATGTATCTATTTATATATTTACTGATATATGATGAATGTTAATTTATAACTTACTCCGTTTCTCTACGTCACGTGCTTCATCTTTCAAAAAAATGTAGCCTTATTTCTGATAAACTGCCCAAATGCTTCAATTACATACCTCTATTCTATTAGGGAATATTTCATTGCATATAAAATCTCAAAGTGAATAAATGATAATAACTAAGAGATAGCAGGAAAAAAGGAAATATGTTGTAAAATCTCATAACTCAAGCGTTGTAACACTGTAGCTTGTGACGTGGAGGACGTGCCTTTTCCTGAACCAAAATTAAGTTATCTCTATTCAATATTCTTTTTGTTTAATCTTCATGCACACAGTTACCTTATAGGCAATACAATATTGCAGTTACCGTTTTATCTTGTTGAACAATGCGACTAAAAAACAGAAATAAAAACAAATCACAAATGTGATAATTCATGCTTGATAACCTAATACTATTAGGGAGAGCAAAATGTTAAAATTATGACACATTTTCGCATTTCAATTTCGTAAAAAAAATCTGAAAAAGCAATCAATAATAATTAATACTAAGGTTCATCGCTAATTACGACAGTGATCATTACTATTATGCCAAAAGGCTCGTTTCTATTGCCTTATTCTGTTCTATTCACTACAACACGGATTGTTATAATTGGCGTTTGCGAAGCAGAGCCCATTGATCACTCCTTTAAAACACGTCTGTAACACACAATCAGAAAATGAAGCCATCACAACCCATACAGAAAAAAGATTTAAAAATTACCAACACGAATGCGTTGTTTGATCCAACATTAGCATGTCGAGTCCCCTGCCTGAGTGTCTGCAGTAACACACCAATCTTTTAGCAGTCTACGCGTATGCTCTTTGAAAACCTTTATTAAAAATGAATGCAT
This sequence comes from Trinorchestia longiramus, assembly GCA_006783055.1. NCBI lineage: Eukaryota > Metazoa > Arthropoda > Malacostraca > Amphipoda > Talitridae > Trinorchestia > Trinorchestia longiramus. The sequence goes on from VCRD01000273.1 coordinate 99,291, forward strand.
TGATCACCATAACGGCCAAATTACAGCACTAGTTTTTGTTAAATGTCAATAGAACAAACTTTATGAATTTAGCCTCAACGAGCGCCGCAGTTTTGACTCAAGCACGAAGTCCCAAACTACTTTAACCCTTTCGCTACTGTCAGGTCAATATGTCCGAAACAAATTTAAAAATCAATCCCTTCAGTCCCGTATTCTAAATGTTTCGTTCAAATTACAACAAAATTACATATAATTTTGTTGTAATTTGAACGAAACATTTAGAATATGGGACTGAAGGGATTGATTTTTAAATTTTTTCGGACATATTGACCTGACAGTAGCGAAAGGGTTAATACAAACATTCGAGTATAATAAAACGAGTTTTGTAAAGCAGCAAGTATTGCAGTCATTGTAAATAATTGGCTTCACTTGCACTGTAAATCAGTGTCTGGCAGCACAAAACACCAAAAACAATCCCAATTAAATACAAGTTCTACTTAGAGTAGAACGTAATTTTTTCTGTTAGAGTAAGCTGCTTTAAAATCATTAGCTTTGCCTCAGAAGTATACAACAGGGCTGAGAATTTGTCATTCTGCCAAATAGAAAAGCGATCACACAACACTGAAATTTAATTCGAAACTTGAAAAAAATACAATTACGTAGTCTTATCTACTAGGGGGCTGTAACTGTAACGGCTAAACGATTCTTAATTCGTAATTAAGGACAGAGATAAAATGTTCTCTAATTTTCTAATGTCCTTCAGCTTTACAGTAGGATCATCAGCTATTAAATAAAAGTAGAACGAAAACTATCATACATCACACTACAGAATATTCCACTTCAAAAGAAAAGAACATAGAGCATGTTTAAATTAGCTAACCTCTTTTGAAAATATACGATACCGGGAGCAAACACTCCACCTACCTGTATGTGTATGGGCCACTTGTTTACATCTGGATACTGGGCGAGGTAGTTAGAGTTGGTGTGCCGTTCGATGTAGAATCCTAGATGAGGAGCCAGAGTTTCGGATGGAGGAAAGAATTGCAGGGCCACAGCGAGCAGTTCCCACCCCCTTTTCAAGCTATCATTCTTCTGGTTATCAGTGGTCTGCTTGCAGAGCTGAACAAAAAGCTCATCCCTGAGACAAGGGGATGTATAAGCCAGGCTTACGATGTCTAGGGCCACAGAGTTGAGTGTCATGCCAGGTTTGGCCTTTCGGTCGCCCATGTAAACCTGCACCAGTCGAAACATATCACAAGCTGCATTGTTGCGGCCCTTGTCCACCATGGCAGTGAGAGGCTTTCTGATGCCACTTTTTGTCCAAGAGATCAGTTCCATCACAGGAACCTTTTTCCTCAGAAGCCCACGCGTGTGAGTGTTCAGGTTTTGTTTTGCATAGTTCTCCATTACGTTCGAACCATCTGTGTCGCCATCGACTACAGTTTGCTTAGAAGAAGGAGGAGCTTTGCCCGAGAGGGCAGATCCAGTTGAAGAATTAGCCATTGAGAGTTTTGACAAGCATTCAGCAATGCTTTCAGAACTCGCACCAAAACCCATTACGCCTCCACCGCCGGTCTCTAAACTAATTACACCACTGATTCCCGTGTTATTACTGTTGCCAGAAGAGGTAGTATTGCCAACAACCATCACACTGCTACCGCTATTAATAGGCATGTTCCCAGTACTAGCAGGGACGTTGCTCGTGTTCAGAACACCGATATTACTGACGTTGCTTAGTGGTAAACCAGGCTTTCTTACGAACTTCGAGGATTTAAAAGCACTGGGTGCCATCGGGCTTGATATTGGTAACATGGGCTCAGGAGTGGACTTCTTGTGGACGACAGGAGAACTAAGACCCGGAGACGCAGGAACAGGAGGAGTGAAAAACTGGGTGTAGGTTTCATCGTCAGCAAGGTAGTTGATGCCGTCCAAATTTTCCTGACTGGAGGAGTCAGCGTTGCTGACAGCTTCGTCGTCTGCAAAATGGTCACTGTCGTCCAGCCTGTGGCTGGTGTCAGAGTCGCTTTGCAGGGAGTCCCCATCGCCCCCCAGCACGCGGTCACCCAGGCGGTATCCCGACAGCTGGGCCTGCTCTAAGATGTACTGATACACTGGCTGGCGATACACGTAGTCCAGATTACTGTACAGGTGTGTCAGGTCGTGGTGTTGTTGACCACCATCGTCATCATCACCGCCACCACTGCTACCATTGGATACGTCTGTTTTAGCACCTGTTGCGAGTCAAAATCAGAGTGTTAAATAAATGTACGATAGGAACTATACATTTCAACTTCTTCCAGCTATAATACCTGAAAATTAAGAAAATAGTTATTGTTCTTCAACCAAAATCAAGTCAAAATTACATTTATTACTAAGAGTGGTTAACATTTTCAAAATAATGTACCTTTTTATGACAATAAATGCAACTGCTACTCGTGTTCCACTATCACAACTGAATAACTACTCACACAGGGATTCTGAAAGCCAATATCTCATTTTTGAATGCTCCTCACAGTACATATGGATGACAGAGACATAAAACAAGCTCCCCAAAACGCACAAAATAGCAATGTCATACCCTCACACTTGTCGTTATTGCTGCAGTGATTGTTGGTTGCAGCGGCCACCGAAGAGGTGGACGACGTCTGCAGTTTTGTACTGACTGTCGATGGACTGCCTCTGAGAGAAGCGCTGCTGTTCGAATGGTTGTGGTGTGAAGAGTTGTTAGTATTGATGGTGTCTGAGTCTGTGGTGACAGTCTTGGTGCTGCTGTTGGTGTTGGTGCTCGACGTAGACACACCACCACCTCCAAGCTGCTGCTTTTGATGACTAGAAGACTGTAAACCATGTTTGTCAGAACTCCCCCTGTGTTTGGCACACTGATGGCGACCGTGGTGATGATGGTGGTGGTGTGAGTTGCCACCACTCGAGCGGTGGTGAGAACACTTGGACCGTGATCCACCACTGCTCGTGGGTGTGCCTGCCGCTGCAGAAGAAGAGGGACTTGTTGTGACGTCGCTTCCTCTGTCACTTTTCCGGGACGACGAGGATGCATCGGGGACACTTTTCCTGGACGACGGTGCTGAATCCGGGACGCTTTTTCGATGGCGGTTGTGCCCCTCTGAGCCCCTGCTACCGGTTGTGCCCATAGACATGTGGCCGGAGTCAAAGAGGGAGTGATGGGAGGCGTGGGGAGAGCAGCAGGAGGTGTGCTCCGTGGTAAGTGTACTGGTGCCGGAGTCGGGTAAGCGGTGGGGAGACTCCAGGGGGGAAAATCGATGTGGGGATTCAAGAGGTGAGAATCTGTGGCGTTGAGTGGGAGGAGAAGGAGAGGACTCGGAGTCAGAGTGAGGTCTATGAGAAGAGGAGTGGTGGAGGGACGTGTGGGCGCTGGCACTCGGACGCAGGACACGAGTAGAATCGCCAGAGTCATACCGGTACCTGCAAGTCACATTTCTTCTAATTATCCTTGCGTGTCCAAACACAAATGCAGTATTTCTATGGACAGTGAAGTGTATAATTATCCTTGCGTGTCCAAACACAAATGCAGTATTTCTATGGACGGTGAAGTGTATAATTATCCTTCATTGCATCGTCAAATTAAATACTCGACCTTCAAAATTTGATGCTGCTGGTTTTGAAATCTCATTCAGGGTTAAGGATCAGCGTTTGCAAGATGAAGAAAACAATAAATTATCTTTTTCTTCGACTGTCAGAAGAAATGATCGAAAATTTGATACTGTTGTATTTAAATCTTCTTCAGAGTTAAGAAAAAGTGTTGCCAATTAGAAAGTTCAAATTTCAATTAGGGTTGAAATCTTGAAACGTTTCTTGAAAAATTATTTGTGTATGCAATGAGAGTTAATTGTTTATGCAAAAAGAATTAATTGTGCATGCAATGAGAATTAATTGTTTATGTAATGAGAATTATTTGCATATGCAATGAAAATTTTCTAATTCTTGAATGCAAATACCCTGGTTCTTCATTGATAATTAAGTAGTTCTTAAATGCTGCACAGCTGGAGCAAGTGCAGCATTGCTTCCAACATTCCGAAAGTCAACAGCCAAATCAAAAAGGAGATCCTAAGGAAGACTCCATGTAGCGGATGAAGTCATCTTTTACAGCAAGTAACCATTAAATACTGCTGAAAATTGTAGCATTTCGAAAATTGTAGCAAAGGTTCACGTGCAACGAGTAACTGTAACTTCAGATCAATGGTGATTGGTTCAGAGTAAAACAAACAAAAAGACACTCAAGAATAGGAGGCTTCTTTTTCGAACAGAAAGACGGTATGACAACCTCTACCACCCGTGAATATTGAATCATTATCTATATTCCCACAGAATTATTGTCTAATTTAAAACAACCACACACAAGAGCACCTGTCAGCACTATCAGGCCTCCTGTCAAGACCAGCGTCCTGTCTATGGCGTCGGTGCAGCATGGGGGTTGCCAGCCCCTCAAGGGAGTCAGAGGCGCCCCCCTCATGGTGCAGTCGGGCCATGCTTCGGTCAGACGAGCTCGGGTGGTCCCCCAAACCTCTGGACCCAGCGGTCCCCACAGGGCCACTCATGAAGCTATGGCTGCGGGACAGCCCCAACTGCCGGGGCCTCTCGAGGCTGCTCTCTGAGGCAGGGATGCCTCTCAGTAGTACCAAGCCCCCACTGCCCCCACTGCCCCCTCGTGGCCCCGCACTGCCGTCCAAGCTCTGCTGCTTCGCTAGGAAGGGAGAACTCGAACCCTCAAAGCCGTCCTATGGGATGAGAGAGACATGTATAAGCTGGGCCACACTGTCTCAATAGACGTCATTTCTGGTGGTTGCTTTAACATCAATGTTATAAACGAAGGCTTCTTTTTAGTGTGAAGGTTGGTTGAATATCGGAAGAGGAAATTTTTAAATTAACTGTAAAATGTAAAAAAATTAAAATGAGGTGATAAATAGGTTAGTCTTCGACAACTGTAAATTGTTGAGCATGTTTATTCATTATTAAATGCAAATAATAATTAAGATACTTCTAAAAACATTTTACTTCAACATTAGAAGGATGGATTAATCAACTTCTGTTCACAAACACGGTAGAAAATTTTTGTTAAAAAAGGTTCACACATAATATGATTCCCAACTAATTGCTCCTTACCTCATAGAGAAGCGTATCGAGAAAGACTCATATTTTGAATATGCAGGGTACAGCAACATAACTTCCTTGTTTTCAAAATAAAGTGCTTTGAAAAAAGAAAGTTATGTTGCCGCACCCTATAGCTGATCGAGTCAGTCAACCACCAGGATCTGTAGCTCTTGCTCTGATCTGACACATTTATTTGGTCAGATGAGGGATATAAATACTGCTGCACCATGGTTGAGGGACTCTCCATGCAAATGAAAACACCTCCCTCGTAGCCAGTCTACCGAGTTGTTGGCTAGTGTGTATTAACTCAATTTTTTCAAAAGTTAAATAATTTACCCATGAGTGCTAGAAGACACATTATGCACAGTTCCAATCAGTGAATGATGTCAGCACATCAACTGAAACACTTCTCCTTTCTGAAACTGCTCTTAATAAATTAACTTGACACTCTAACTTTAATATCCTTAACCAAAATCGCAAAGTTGTCAGATGATGAAGGGTGAACTAAGTAAACTACGTGTATGTGATGTCCAAATTCGTATTTGCTGTAAACTTCTCGAGCTCAATTCATTTCAAAAACCAAACATGGGATTCAATCAAACATTTAAGTCAGATTAATGCAGTCATGCTACACATAAGGTCAATCCAGAGAGCTTGTAACAAGAACAATTCACTTGAGGACAATTGGTACATACATACATCCGTACATACATAATGAAGAGGCTTTAACTAGGGAGGGACAAACGATCATGCACATACAGAATTATCTAGTGAAACATCACAACGAGTGTCAAAAGCTGCACCACTGCAGTCCAGATCACGAAAAGAACAAAGGGAACAAAGTTAAAAAAGAACAAGACTTCCGTAGGAAGACAGACTCGACTCTGGCATGAGGAAGCGAATATAAAGACAACAGTTCACGTAATGAAGAGACATACAAGTCTCTCGTCAACATCAGAGCAGAGATGGGAAATGGAAAGCAACTCAAACGACGCCTTGCAGAACTCAAAAGCAGGGCTCTTCGATAATATAGATCACGTACTCAACTCACATGACGCATAGCTGAACGAAGCAAGAGCTCATTGCTAACATGGATCACGTACTTCGTACATGTGTAGCTTCTTTCGTCTTTTCAGACGTACTTCGTACATGTGTAGCGTTTTTCGTCTTTTCAGGCGGTCTTACAGCAAGTCAAAATACGTACTTCGTACATCTGTGCAGGCTAAAATGCTAGCTAGCTCAACACTGATATTTCTCATACAAATAATGATGACTTTTTACCACCACTTTTTGGCAAGAACTAATGAAATACAGGGTGTTTCAAAAAAATGTCCTCACCCTTTAACTGTAGCAAACATGCTGTCTTCTTTGTGTTGTAGGTGTGAGGTTCGAACCTTTGCGAACATGATTAAATGTGATTAAAGAATCATGTTCGCAAAGGTTCGAACCTCACACCTGCAGCACAAAGAAGACAGCATGTTAGCAACGGTTAAAGGGTGAGTACATTTTTTTTGAGACACCCTGTACATAGCCCAGGACTGTCCTAAGCAGGACTTCATGTTGCCTTACTAGTCAGCTAACATTTGAGAGGTCGGCCCTGTAGATGAGATACCGTTCCTGTTCCCACATTCACTGAACTCCACAGCAATTATTTTGTATACATACACCTGCCATCCGACTTACGATTTTGCTTGGTTCTAAAAAAAACCGGTCGTAACTCAGACCGCAGGAAATTAACGACACGTCACCTCAGGGCATAACGTTAAATCTTTCCTGTATAAAATACCTATATAGTACTATGATTTAATTATTTCTTTTTCTGTACCATACTGGTTTCTAAATATGAGGGGTCGTGTGACAAGGAGGGTGTAAGTTTTATGTTGCATGTATTTGTTGTCATTTTACGATACAATCTGTACAGTAAAGAACCAACCATGGCCCAACCAGAGAGTAACATTTCTACCAAGACAAATACAATTGGAACAACTGTTGCATGAGCTTATCTAGCGAAGTGCTATGCTTGCTTTTACTACTAAACCCGTATTCAGACCATGTACACCCTAAACATTTTGACTACGATAATTAGAACAAAAGATGCCTTTTTGATAACAATTCCCTCGAAATCCAACTCACGTACCAACCTGTGCCTCGCTTAGCAGGTATTACTGTCACAAGTATTTGTGTTGCTGGCAAAGATGTTAGAGGTTATGCTCACACTCACTCTGATTGATCTTGAAGCAACACCTGAAGAGGCTTGAGAAGACTGGGACGCCCTTCTAACCCGTCGGGGATGATGCCCTCCATCACCACTATGATTGTGGTGATGGTTGCGGCGGGAGAGTCGGGGTGATGGGGATGGTGAAGGCTGGGGTGGTGGGTGAGGAGGGTAGTTGTGATGGTAGTCATGCACAGGGGAGTCATGGTAGTGGTGGTGGTGACGAGGGTGGTGTCGCCGTACCAGACCCCCACCACCACCACCACTAACACCACCACCAGCACTCTGGCTGTACGAGAGCTAGGAAGAAAAAGGGTTCAAGATGTGGTTGCTTCAAACACAAAAATGCAAACAAATTAAGATACACCACTCAAAAATTTCATATCAAAGTCTCATACCAAACTTTGTTCATATAAAAGGAATATATCGCAAGGTCTTTCAAAACACACAGGCTTTGTCCTTGGAGCTTTTCTGAAAAATCAATACAGGCAATAATGAATAAAAACTTTGAAAAACCTAGGCACCCAAACAATCTAATTCACTTTAACATTATGGAATGAAAAATTTTCAGAAGCCTTTTAGCATAAAAGAGATAATTATTGTAATTATCAAGACTTCCTGAGTTTCTGTTCAATCAAAGCACTTGACACACAACAGCACTCAGTTTAAATAGTGCCACAAGTTCTCCTCAATGATTTGGGTTTAGGTTGTATCACAAATTTTAAACAACTGAAGTATTTTGGTTGGCACAGAACAAATAGCAGGCAAGAAATTATTTAACAAAAATTAAGAACTTTGTACCGAAAAACGATTTCAAAAGTTTGAAAGCAATATTCATAAACTTGATTTTAAAGTCATTTTTAACACAAAACAAGCAGATGCTTAGAGAAGACTAAAATGTTAAACACCACACAGAACGATACACTTATATTAAAACGAGAATGTTGCAAAGATCATGCAACACCAAATTGTCCTACACACTCTTCAACACCATCAAAGAACACTGGAAGGCTACAGAATATTCCTTTAGATGAGTGGTTACCAACCTTTCAATTATGGAGACCCATTTTGGAACAAATAATCGATCTACGACCCCTATTTTTTCAAATGACAACACGTGATCCTTTATATTTCGAAAACCCATTTATTATGAAACGTTATTTCGTAAAAAATACACCTGCCATTAGGTGAATTCACCTAATGCATATATTTGTCTGTTTGTGTTTTACAGAATAACGTTCCATAATGAACGCGTTTTTGAAGTACAATGGACCACATGTTATTTGAAGGAATGGGGGTCATGACTCGATCATTTGTTCCAAAAAATGAGTCACCATAGGTGGAAGGGTGGAAGCCACTACTTTATATCGTTGCCTGGTTGTCACTTGCACTCATGTAGAAGTAGCGAACAAATAATTGATATTTTATGAAGGTGTTTGATGCTTGTAGCCCTGTGAAAATCATGTCAAAGGACTTAAAGAAATCAATAAATCATTTCACTTATTCACCTTTGTATTTACGTTGAGAAGCCACAATTAATAACAAAAAATAGGGTGAAACTGAAGGACTGTAAAACAGCCATAGCAATTCTATCAACGAATATTACACAATTCCGCACGTCAAGTTGAGGAAACATTAAATGCAGATAGATGTCACAAACAGGCAATCTGAGAAACTAATAGAACATACCCTTATCAAAGATTAACAGTCGTAATATATATATTGCAGTTACGGCGTAATGTGAAGTTTTATTCTCTGTTGATGCCCAATTTACAAGAAATTTTCTCGTCAAAATCATACCCTTCTGAATAACGACGTGCTGCAGGTACTGCTTTACATACTATAGCAATACGCCACTTCACTGAAGACCAACATCTGATATGTACTAGGATTCAGTAATAACGTGATACCAATTTTAACCAATTGGCACCAATCAAATACCAATTTGAACCATCTTCAAACGCCCGTAATAATTGCCCAGGTAAGATGACTATGCAATGCACTATAAATAATGCTGGTAAGCACAGACTAACTTGGTGGTGAAGAGCAGGAGATCTGGAGGGTGTTGAGGACCCCCTGGCTGCTGACCCACTCCCTCTTTGAGGGTCACTGAAGATACCCACCTCTGGCCCACACCCCACCTCTGTGTTCTGCTTCAATTGCTGCACAGCAAACGTTTACTTAATCACCTGTTTCTGTTTTGATGCTGGAACAACAATCTGGATAATGGTTAACACATTTCCTGCGATGTGTACCCCCAGTAGATCTCACCGTGCTTTCACCTGCTGCAATGTGACACAATAATGTGTCACTTGAGGAAAAAATATTGATTTTAAACTGTTAACGGTCACCGCTCACTCGACAATAATAATACTTTTGTCATATTACAATTGTAATATGACAGTAATAACAACGCTGATTGAACTAATAAACATTAAAACATCATATGATGTTAACGCCGCTGTGGTACCGTCGCGCATCTACATCATATGGTGAAAGTTGCCGGTACAATGCAACTCGTACAAACATCATATGATGTAAATAACGCTTAACAGGTTAATATATGAAAAAATACAAATTTATACTCTGTTAGTGTTGTTTTGAAGAATGCAGTATTACTAACAAAGAGTTGAACTATACATGGAAGTTAGAAACCTGTCTCAGTAAATGCCTTAATTTGTGAAGTAGGGTGTTTTGCACTTGACTAACTGAGAATTGCAAGAGGTATAATATTGTAGCCATGCACTTGATTAACCTGCAGCTTTCCAAGAGGTATAATATTGTAACCATGCACTTGACTGACCTGGAGCTTTCCAAGAGGTATAATATTGTAGCCATGCACTTGACTGACCTGCAGCTTTGCAAGAGGTATAATATTGTAGCCATGCACTTGACTGACCTGGAGCTTTGCAAGAGGTATAATATCGCAGTTTTGAGGCCGGTGCCATACAGTCTTGGATGATGTTGCATTGTAGTAATAGAAGCGAGATGTCTTGTTGTCAAACAGCTCCCACCACTGGTTGGCATCAAACTTTTTACTGAAACACAGAAAATTTAAAATACTTATGCTTCAAAATTGGGAAAATTTTACGAAAAGGTCAAAAGCTAAAGATATACATGACATATCATACATTTATTGCAATCCAGTATTGAATATTATAGAGTGGTATAGGTTCAAAATTATTTTCAATTGTTAGAATTTTACTTAATCTCTAAACTTCATCTTGAAGCTTATATAAATTTTATATCTACATAGTTGTATGCACTTTCTTTTATTAAAAAGATAGCAAACTTTAACTCACTATGGCACTGAAGAAGGCAGTTCCCAAACACACTGGCCAGTGGTGAGATTTGCGTACATGATGTTCCGTGAGGTGGGCTCTATAATCTCGACCCATTCTAATTGCCTGGAAAAACAGAGAAAATTAACAATACATCATATTTAAAGAATTACACAAATGTATGCAAGAAATCTTCAAATTTCAAAAAGGAAATCTTTCATACATTTTTTAGTTCAAACACTTGGAAGTCATCTATGGCACATCAGCCAAGCATCAGCTGGTCTAGTCTCCACGCATTTCTTGTGCAGTGAGTCAGATCTTGTGCACTGGGCTCATTTCTACACTATTTTTACATTATTCCCTTACCTTCTTGTGTGTGACATCATGGGACCCAAGAAAATGAGTGCAAAGTACAGTGGTGAGAAGAAGAAAAAAATTGTGTTAATAGGAGCAAGAAATACCAGAAAAACATGAATGCGATGAGTGAGTGCTTGAACTGGCAAGGTAGTATGACTGTAGTACAGCTATAATTTGTACCATCCTTAGAAAAAAGATACAATCAAAAGTACAACACCAGAGAAAGGAACTAAAATTCTGTCCCAATTAAGAACAAACATCTATGAAGACATGGAGATGCTTTTGCTGGTGTAGATAAAAGAGAAAGAGCTGTCAGGAAATAGTGTCAGAGGCTATAATATGCAAAAAGATGCATATTATTTTCATCTTGTTGATGGTTTTACAGATTCTAATGAAGTAAATCTATTTTAGGTAATTTCAATTCTAAAAATTCATTGCCAAGCAAATTGACTAAAAAGCTAAGCTACAGGACAAATTAAACTTTTATCTCAATGTACTACTGAACTGTATGAGGATCTATCTGATGAAATATTACCTAATTACATTTATGAATTGAAAATTGTTATAAAATATATATAGCATTTGTGGATCTTCTGTAGCCAACTTAAAGGTTTATTTCTTTATTATCTGCAGTAACTTTGGAGTCATTATTGACTTCTTTATTTGATTTCTTTTCTTAGAATTAGAACCTTCCATTTTTATTATATATTTGCTAATTTAACTTTGAGCCTAATTTTAAACTTACCTTAACTTACACCCGACTGTTATTTATCTTACTGAGAATTACCAAATTCTTTCTTCCTTAAATTAACTGTAACTCCAACAATCAAAAAATACTGATCATACTTAGCCAACTAAATTTGACCTAGTTATAGTTACATTTGTGAAAATCTCACAAGATTACTTTAAAAGTAGAAACAAGAGCAGAGAAGTATAATAATATAAATATTTCTAAAATTTTACAGTTTAAATTTAAAACTTTGGTCAAGTTTTAAATTTTACATTACCCTAGTTAAAGCTAGTCCAAAAGCTATTTTTTACACTAATTTAACAACAAAAATGAAAACTAATAAATCCTGTCCCTCAATCTACTACATTATTTGTTCTGATTAATTTATATAAAGCTAGTATCAACAAAGACAAAAATTAGATAATGAGCTGAAGTAATTCTTAAATATACAGATAATTATGCACATATATAACTTAGTTCATTACCGGTTGGATGCCATCCTGCAGATGCTCCTGTAGCAATGTATTTAAATTACAAACAAGACCGTACATCAGTCCAAGGCTGAAGAATAATTATAACTTATCATGTTAATTGCACGATTTTGTTTTATAAACGCATATTTTAGAGCCATGATTTTATGCACGATACATCACTGTTTTCAATGTGATCCCAATACGCTCAAGTATACACGAAGGGCATAAAAAGCCAACGCCCCCTGCATATATATTTTACTGAAATTCATGATTTTCAGTTTAACTAAACATTTCCACCCTCCATTTAGTCACCAAGGTCGAAACCAGCTTTGAAATCCAATAGGGAAATTGCACTCTCGGACAACACGATCGCACCCTCGTCTGATTTTTCGTGATAGCGACTGTAAACACAGAGGACCAGTTCCACCGTTTCGACGTCACTGGCTTCGACTCCGCTCTACCCTTGCAAGAGAAAGTGAACGTGATAAAAAAAAGTTGTTTACTACTCGGACGCACGAACTTCATTGTTGGGTCTGATATATGTACCTCCGTAAGAAGTGTAATGTTGTACGTATAACTACAGTTTTGTGAAGAGAGTTTAAAATGATTCGTTATAGTTATAATTATACGTCTACGTCAAACATAGCATGATGACATTTACTGTGAAAACATCTACTTTCATTGTACCTGTGCTTTAACAACTGGAATAAAACTCAATACTAACTGCTTTCTCATGTAATGTAGCAAGATTGCAGATACTTTTCATCTTCCATTAATTGATAAATAAAAGTAAATTGAATAAAATTTCATGCTATCCATTTATGCTCAAAATAATGTTGAAATGACGCAAAATACATGTTATAACCTTCATGCTAAACTTCTTATTCCACTCAAAAAAAAGGATATCTTGTTTTGATAACTATTGAATGCGTCAGAAATAAACATAATTCCTTGATTTTGCTCCAAGTCATGAGTTAGAACAGTTATGCTTTTATAAACAGCGCTGGCACTTGAGAGCCAAAAAGCTTACATACTCCATAATGAAGTCTTTATTTCTAATGTGGGAATGAAGATTAATAAACTCACTAGAATTTAGAAAATGGCCTTCCAATTTGCTGCAGCTCAGCAACTGCTCGTAAGTCACGAGAAATGATTGAGAAATTAAAACTCAGAAACATCATTAAACTCACACGGAAAAGATTTCTGACCCTCAAAAGCTTCATTAAATTCTTAATACATTACACGTGAATGACTTTTCTACTAGCATAACCAATATTTGACATTTCTAGGTAAATAATCGTGATTAAAGCATGATATTATTTGATTACAGGTAACCAGGGCATTCCGAAGATCGAGGCAAAATTTTCATGATTTGAAGGTTACAAGTAGCACAAAAAAGTAATACGCATTGAGACGAATACATACAAGGAAACCCAGGAGAGGGATTGGCTTCCTCTCTAGCACCCTACTATCGAAGCTTCAATTACTTCAGCCAGCAGAGGAAAATTAAAATACAGAATAATTTTACAGGAATTTACGTTCTTGTTCTATACAGCATGCAGATGCGTGTTGGAACCAAAGTATCGTATGTTCAGTTTACTTGTTTTTCTTGAAAGAGGTAGGGAAGAAGTTATCTTTAGGTGTTTTGTCTTCTTCTTCCTCGTCCGACGAAGAAGAGTCGCTATCATCACTTGACGACGAGCTGGAAGTTTCGCTTGTTTCTACATCGGGTTTTTCTTCCCTCTTAGCTTTGAAGCGCAGGGCACCCCCACCAAGTATTACATTCAGTTTGGCCCGGACCGCCGCGTCAAGCGGTTCTGCTGCTGCGACTTCCGAGGCCATTGCTTGTGCCGCTATCGAGTCATGTCGGCGGACGTATGATATACAACTCTGAGGAGCAGATGAAATCTTAAAACCATGACTTAACTCAATCAGCTTTTGCACCTTGACCAAAATTGCGAAAATCACAACATTTATGTTACTTCTGTTAAAAGCAAAGAGAACCCATAATTTCTTTTCAATGTTGGACCAAGGCCCAGAGAAAAATAGCTAAATGGATTCTTTTAATTATTTAGTTATACTCATCTTACTATGACTGTAACATCATCTCACCATAGCAGTGACAAAGTCCTTCTCCTTGACAGCCAGCGTGCACAGCTGGTGCACCTGCTCAGATGGCACTTCCCCGACCACCACATCAGGACGCTCAGCCACCAGCTGTAGCAGGCGGCGCCCCACCTGCGCGTCTCCACACACCGACACCACCGACAGCATCTGGCTCACCAGCGACGACGTCCAGTTTGGCTGAAATGCAGCATCAGTTATGCACAAGCCCCATCCAGCATCAATTATGCACAAGCCCCATCCAGCATCAATTATGCACAAGCCCCATCCAGCATCAATTATACACAAGCCCCATCCAGCATCAATTATGCACAGGCCCCATCCAGCATCAATTATGCACAGGCACCATCCAGCATCAATTATGCACAGGCCCCATCCAGCATCAATTATGCACAGGCAGCATCCAGCATCAATTATGTACAGGCAGCATCCAGCATCAATTATGCACAGGCACCATCCAGCATCAATTATGCACAGGCCCCATCCAGCATCAATTATGCACAGGCACCACCCACTCTCCTCTCTATTTAAAACTCTAATGAAGCTGCAGATTAGAAGCCCGAGGCATCTAGCAATTATCTCCTCTATTTAGGGCTCCAATGAAATGATTGACAATAAACTCCTAACAACTTATCTTGAAGAGCAAACCAAATTACCCACGTACAGTAAAAATCTTTTTTAACTTGAGTGCAGTCACATGAAGCAGAAATTTCCTCCATTTCAACACAATGACTCGTTGTATTTCAAACGTTTCCTTCTATAACAATGCGAACATGCAAGCTAATCTTCACTGCCTCTGCCTCACATACTTGCTTTGTACTTGTTCGACTTCTCAGCACGCGTTAAATCTGTTACACACAATTGCTTCTTTTCCACCAAATGAACACGTGACGCATATTGCATAGAAGAGTAGAAATCTTTTCAGTAAACTCAAGGAAATGAGAAGATGGTGTACGATTACTTAAAAATGGATCAGATAATGCCATCAGGAAATATGACAATCACATTTAATTCAACAGTAATCTACCTTGAATGGTCACTTAAGTCACTCTAAAGTTTTAAAATATAGCAAAATCCTTACATTGCGTCTCTATTTACTCAGTTTTTAGAGAGCAATAATTTATCAACAGCTACAGTGATTCTTTCCACTGTGAAAACAACACCAAGAAATTCATCATTATGATATAATAAGTTATTCCAAGCTACAGGAATATAGAAAACACTTCGAACGAACAGCACTGACTTTTCTGGAGTGTGTAAGTTCAAGGGCTTCTTCTGCAGAGGTCACAATATGGTCGATAATTCTGCTGAGCTGATGTCTCAAAGGTATAGGTTTGTTTACGAACTCGTTATGAAGCTGCTGCTCCGCTTTGGGTGATCTGTGAAAAGTACCAAAAAGATAACTTCTAGTGCAATAAATATTGAGCAAATTAGGTAAGGTGGAGGCAAGCGTATACCAGCGATAAAAGTACTAAAAAAAACTACTAATCCAATATAAGATAAATTGGGCATGGCAGAGCCCTCATGGAAATGGACGACCGTCAGGAAAAGATGTCGAAAGTCACAGAATGAGAGCGCGGAGTCTGCGGGGTTTTCTTGCTAACAGGCAATGGTAAATTAAATTGTAACTGGTTACCGTAACTCTTCACTGCGTTCGAGAAATTGCATCATAGACATGTCAATACAAAACCATTCGGAAATAAAATACACAGGAACAAAAAAAGAGCAATGAGAAAATGAAACCTACACAAAGAACGAAAAAATATGAAATTACCTTTCAGAAAGCTGCAAAATGCATACACATCATCAACATGTTACCCAATTGTTTTTTTGACATGTTTCCCAATGTCATCTGTAGAGTCTATGGCAAGTGCAAAAACGAACATTGGGTAGAGAGCTGTATGGAGGGGTCATATCAATAACAATAGGTTGCAAGAAGGGTCACACAGCTAGAAGTGTATGGGTCGTAATCCCATGAAGTGGGTGAGAGAACTGCTTGCCAGTACCGTGTAATAACGGTTCCTTCTTAATACTGTCATCAAAATGATAAATACACAGAATGCCATCAAGAATTTAAACCATTCAATCAGCTTAATTTCTATAGGATGTGACCAGGACAACACAACCCACCCGTCCTGGTATGAGACGTCAGCAGGGTCAGGAGTGTAGTGGGTCATGCAGCTAATGAGGGCAGTCAATAGCCTCTCGTTGTTCAAGATAACAGAACTCATGTCTGTCCACAGGGTGGGCAGGTACTGGAAGCTGCTCTGCACGCCCACCGTTGTCAGGATCATCTGAAGCAGCACATCTGTATCATCATCTGAACAGATATTACTGTTGTAGTCTGCTGAGTCTTTATTTTACCTACAACTGGAGTCCTACACCTCTATTTCACATGCAAATGGAGTCCTACACCTCTATTTCACGTACAACTGGAGTCCTACACCTCTATTTCACCTACAACTGGAGTCCCACACCTCTATTTCACATGCAACTGGAGTCCTACACCTCTATTTCACCTTCAACTGGAGTCCTACACCTCTATTTCACCTACAACTGGAGTCCTACACCTCTATTTCACCTACAACTGGAGTCCTACACCTCTATTTCACCTACAACTGGAGTCCTACACCTCTATTTCACTTACAACTGCGATCAAGTAACTTTATTTCACTTTGAACTAGTGTCATACCCCTCTATTGCAGCTTCATCTTCACCTTAAGCCATATTTGTTACTGATTCACCAATGTGATGCCACAACGAACAACAATTTTCCTACATCCTAAATGCTCGTATTCACGTCTCTTGCATTCCATGGAAAAACTATTCATTTATTAGTGGTATTGAACATCATGGTCACATTCTAAGCACTCAATATCAGCAGATACACACCAGCACAGGAACAAAATAGCTTCACACACACATTTAAAAAAATAAAAACAAAAAATTGGCTCTTCACTCTATTGTGCTATTAAGCCGACAAACGTGTGAGACCATTTCACTGCACCCTGTAGAAGCAGCCAGCTGTTAGTGTTACAAAACAACGCCCTCCTCACCTCAACAACAGCAGTCTCAGGAAAGTAGACATGGGGTACCAGGTCGTCATAGACCAGCATGAACTCGTCAAACGGCAGCTGCTTCAGCGACAGAGTCATGTAGTAGCGGCTGCACACACATTACTAACTTCACACATGTTATAAAAGTTACACTTTTCAAGTAAGAATAGAATAGAATGAGGCTATGGGAACGAACCTTCTGGCCCATTCTTGGGTCGGATAATTACTTCGATAATTATTCGGTTGTTTACCCAAGTCCCATGCCGTATTTCTAGCCGCGTCAATCATGTCGGTAGTGAGATGTCAAGTCACACAAGTTATACATTATTCACGTTACACTACTTAAGTTACACAAGCTACGGTACTCAAGTTGCACGGTTTGGGTTACACAAGTTACAAAAGTTATACTATTTAAGTTGTACAAGTAGCAAAATTTAAGTTATCATCACTTCTAAATTTTTCGAAAAATCCAAGCTCTAGCAATTACCAATTATGTAAAGGATGTAACTAGCTTTTATACCTATAATTTACATGAAAATTGCAGTAGAATCGACAGCAGGTGATCCAGCACTCCTTGAATGAGTAGGATATCTCCCAGTACACATGTATGCTGGGAAGAATTACTAGCTGCATACATTTTCAAAAGAAATTCCTAAGACATTGCATTCAGTACTGAATTATTTTCGCAGAAGATACCCAACACGTATCAATCATACTATGACTACAGAGAAATGAAAAATTCTCACGATAAGCTAAACAGCACTGCTTTTTCTATTCAAAAAGTTTGGATAGTTTCGAGGGTTATTCACGGAACAGCGACAAGTCAAAATCATGAGTATACTCCCTGGTTTACCCGTGTAGTATCAACGAGGCCACAACTTACTAGTAAATCATTTCCTTCGGATTCTCACCCAGGAGTCTGTCGTTCTTGCCTGTCTCGAGTATAGCGTGTAGCCTTCGTGCAGCATCCAAGTTCTGCACACCATTCAAAATATAAATACATACTCTTACAGTTTCTGCAGTTTAAAAAAATTATAAGAAAAAACAACATATACTGTTACAGTTTCTGCACAGTTAAAAAATTATAGGAAAAAACAATGTATGCTGTTACAGTTTCTGTACAGTAGACAAAATATCAACAAGCCATTAAATGATTATTGTTTTCGTGCAACATATAAAATATCGGCCCAAGTAATTACAGTCTTCGCACAATATACATCACAGTGACCTATATACAAGCTAACGTAAAATTTAAAGAAATACGTTCCTCTACACCAGTGTTTCTCAAAGTGGTCGAGACTAAAAGCAGCAGTAGCATCATATACGTAGGACCTATTTAAAAAAATGCTACTTGTGACATTAAACATCTTTTCAAGAAATAGCGACGTCTCGAGTGCATGAGTAATGCTTGTAGAATTCTTGAGCAGCGACTCATGATCAGTGAGGAATATTGTTCTTGTGGTGTCTGATGTATACCAGAGTGAGAACAAAGCGAGTGAGTCAAATATTAAAGTATGCTCTATTACTGATCCTCAGATAGGAGGCGCGCATGTAGTTGCATATGTAAGCAGAAGCCAATTTCGTAACAAACCTAAGAAAACATTTCTGTACAAAAGGTTACTTTTTAACTACTATTCTTAGTTATGCAAGTGAATGCATATATCTAAAGTGAATTTTTTTACAAATTTGCTAGTGTTTGCAATAAAAATCCTCCGAATACATGCTTATGTATACAGCATAAATTCATCACAAAATGTAAGCAGTAAAATAGAATAGAATATAGCAACATTAACGAGCCGTTTAATCCATTTTTAGGTTGCTACCCGATTCCCATGCCGTGCACGGTAACCATACAGGTAGTATGGATACAGGTAGGAAATTGTAGCACACATCCATCACAAGTGTGAAGCGGAGTATAAATACCTGTAGGGAATTGCAGCACACATCCATAGCCTGCATGAAGAAGAATGAATCATGGGGGTCGAGAAGTGGAAGATCACCTTCGTGTTTCTCTAACTCATCCAGGATGGAGAACATGATGTCACTGTTGTCCTTGGCTGCACAATGAGAAGGAATGTTCTAATTTCTCAGGTATCTTTCAGAAATGCTAGTTAGATTTGGAAACATCTAAACCAGGCATGTCAAACTCAGTTTGGCTCTGGGGCCGGATCCAGACTTTCTGTTCTCAGGTGGGCCGGATCAGTAAAAGAATGTCAACTCCAACTATTTAGCTTTGTTTTTCAGTACTATGCTTTATCATTCAGCCTACATTTGTAGCCTACCCTACATATTATAATCAAGTGAACATACGGCCCGCGGGCCGTATGTTTGACATGCCTGATCTAAACCATAACATTTCTGACAAATGATAACCATCATACACTAACAGTACTGCTCTGAATTTTCAGACAGGTACTCAAACTTAATCTAATGAGCCTTTAGGTATCACGCATACTGATGTACCGTGACGTTCAGAGATATACCGCAAATATTTCCTAGCTTCCAATTACTAAAATATACTTCAAAAAGTCCTAAAGATGTTATAACTTAACTAGTACAGGATATTTGAGAAAACGGACTTAATTGCTGCTGGCTATAGAGGAAATTTTCGTTTCAAACCTGGGCTTCCACCATTTCCGTACAATTTTACAGTAGACCTGTACCACCTTATACAATTTGGTGAAGATCTAATTACCAGGTAACAACATTGGTTGCTTGAAAAATAAATAGCACAAGTAACCTTTAAGCCAATTACGATGAAGAACAGGTAGAGGGCACTTCAACTTAGTGAATAACAAGATTGACACTCACGGTTTCAGCAGTGGATGCCGATGATATGAATCGCAACTAATCTTTATTGAATAAAAAAAAAGGTTCCTGCAGTGAATGCTGAGGCTATGGATCGCAACTAAGGATATATATATGTTCTTGCTATAGTTCTTGATGCAAGAGATATCTAAGTCACCTAAGAACATGAATACCCATGTAATTACAGTTTCTTGCACAGCCAACAACCTATCAACCCAAGCCATTACAGTTTCTACCCAATAAACAAAATATCAACCCAAGCCATTACACTTTCTACACAATAAACAGCATATCACTCCAAGCCATTATAGTTTCTACACAATAAACAACATATCACTCCAAGCCATTATAGTTTCTACACAATAGACAACATATCAAGCCAAGCCATTACAGTTTCTACACAAACAACCTATCACTCCAAGCCATTACAGTTTCTACACAATAGACAACATATCAAGCCAAGCCATTACAGTTTCTACACAATAGCCAACATATCAAGCCAAGCCATTACAGTTTCTACACAATAGCCAACATATCAAGCCAAGCCATTACAGTTTCTACACAATAAACAACCTATAACTCCAAGCCATTACAGTTTCTACACAATAAACAACCTATCACTCCAAGCCATTATAGTTTCTACACAATAGACAACATATCAAGCCAAGCCATTACAGTTTCTGCACAGCAGACAAAATATCAAGAGAAACACTTTATACTAGATCACATCCCACTCCTGCCCCTTAGAATTAGGAGCTGGACACTCACGGTTCCTGTAATGCATGGTAATCAGATAGAAGTAGGTTGCCAGCGATGGTTTGACGCCATGTCGTACCATCTCCGCGACCAGCTCCAAGCTGAAGCCTTTGCGCTTGTCAAATGCAGTGTTAGCGAGCACCTGCAGGCAGTTGTTCAGCGTCTGTAGGTTGGGGCGTTGGCCCTGGGAGGCCATGCTCTTTAGCAGACCCTGTGGACAAGAGGTAATGCTTATGATGTGGGACCCTGTGTATTTGCAACGATAATTGAAACCCGCAGAAAATTGTCCCCGTTTTGAAAATGAAAACAAAACACTTGTGTTTTGAAAGAAGAAAGAAAATGAAACTTTTACTTTTCATTGAGCCTACTTTAAATGTAGAGTGTATTTTGAATTACTGATATTCAAACTTGGTAAGCTACCACATGGGTATATCACGTGATTGTCAACCGAGAGAAATTCAGCCAGTGTTGTCATTTAGGAGCTAAATATTTTTCCAGCTCTTTCCTCTAACTATAAAAGATATGACGGTACGACAGAAAGTTATCATGCTCCTTAAACGTGCGAGCTTTTCCATTCATTTTTCAGTTACAATAGAAAATATTAATTTAGCGTGCTGGTACAAAAAAAGACTTGCCTCAAGCAAACCAGTTATGCAGACATACTGTTATACATATAGCTACATATGACAAAATCGATTTGCAGGTCTTGCTTCATCCTCGCAAAAATAGCAATTACCGTTCATCCATGGCTCACATGTTTGCAAAGCAGTCACAATCACTCCTACCCCCCCCTGTGTAGGACGATCTGATATCGGTTTCCCCCTCCTGTTTTTTTTATTAGAAGCCACACCCCGCACCCCCCCAAATAAGACATCAATGATGTGGCGTCACTCCCTCCTCTCTTATAGGTCATAATATTAGACCCTAACACTCGCATGCAGCGTCATTCCTCCCCTTTTAGGTCACACTACACTGTTTGACCACTTTCTCAACAGACAATGATGAGAGGTCCGTCTATCCCATCTTATAATCCAAATTCTGAACCCCCCGCGCACTACCCACAATGACAATTTGATGTCCCATTCCTGCCTATGAAGAAGCCTCACCTCACAGTGGGTTAAACCTAACTTGTGCCTGTAGGTTAAACCTAACTTGTGCCTGTAGGTTAAACCTAACTTGTGCCTGTGGGTTAAACCTAACTTGTGCCTGTGGGTTAAACCTAACTTGTGCCCGTGGGTTAAACCTAACTTGTGCCCGTGGGTTAAACCTAACTTGTGCCCGTGGGTTAAACCTAACTTGTGTGTGGGTTAAACCTAACATCACCAGCTTGGTCGACTGGTGAGCGAATATGCTTGCGGGCGGGAAGACCCGGGTTCGAATCCCGCTGCCGACATGGTTGACGCAGCTGGAAATACGGCATGGGACTTGGGTAAAACAACCGAATAATTATCGAAGTAATTATCCGACTCAAGAATGGGCCAGAAGGTTCTTTCCTATAGCCTCATTCTATTCTATTCTATTCTAATACCAACAACCAACCCCCTTGCATTCACAATACCCTTGTCCTCCGCCTTCAAAAGCCCCCCGTAGCACTCCCGTCCTCACAATGATGATCTGCTGGCGCTCCTCATAGCCCTCGTGCCGTAGGGGCACCGTCAGCAGCAGGGAGTTCAGGGTGTCCACATCCAATGCTAACCCCGCCGCCTGGGCCTCCTGGTACTTGATCCACGCGTCATCTACCTGTACCAATGCATGTGACAAGACGTGTGACATGACGTGTGACAAGACGCGTGACAAGACACAAAGACTAAGTTGCACCAAAAAAAACTTATCTCCAAAAAATTTGATACATGAAAAATGTAGAAGCCTTAAATTATAAAGTGCCTTATTATGAAATTCTTAAGTGATAAGTATTCCATACATAGGTGATATATATATATATATATAACAGTGGTAATTCTGTTCACACTGATGTACTTGCACCAACCCCTAATTTCCCTCACCCTCTTGTACTTGCACCAACCCCTAATTTCCCTCACACTCTTGTACTTGCACCAACCCCTAGTTTCCCCTCACACTGTTGTACTTGGAGAGGCCTCTGATGAGCGCAGAGTAGGCGGCTGCAGAAGGCTGTTCCAATGCATCAAACAGCTCATCGGCCAGGCCCCCCGTTCTGAGGAGCCGTGGAGCAGAATTAAAAGAAAAATGTTGTTATTCTTAGAGCGTAATATGGTTAGATTTACTCCAATAATACAAAATCAACTGCATAAGAAGTTTCATCATAAAACACAAGTACTTGTTCACGGCATAAGTATTATTCTAGAAATTTAGGACTGTACATAGTGTTGCAGTTATCATAGAAACTCAAAAATTGAAATTGAGTTAGACAATACAGAGGCAGAGTTTGTCGCAACGAAATGGTGACAGAAGTACTTTTGAGATGAAACAACGAAAATGGAAAATGAGGAAGAAAGCAAAAACTGCATATATTGGGTAGGCTAAACAAGTACTGGCTATCAACACAATAGTGCAAACAAATGAACAAAATTATAATTCATGGAATTAAACAGCTGAATGGTAATGGCAAAAACATTCTCAGAGCACTTTTAACTATTGCATTGTAAAAAACTGGTCTTTAACTGCATGGACATAATTAATTACATCACTAGACGCTGTTTCCAGTACACCCATGTTGTAAGAACTGATTAGCTAGTGCTAATAAATTAACAATTATACAAACCCACCCTAAGTTTGAACAACAGGTCAAGCTGAATTAAGGACACTAAATTCAAACTAAAGGTTAACCTAAAGTACAAACACTGAATTCTAACAAAAGGTTAGCCTGAAGTATAGACCCTGAATTTAATCTAAGTGTTGAATTGAATTATATATACTAAATTCGAACTAAAGGTTAACCTGAAGTACAAGCACTATATTTCAACGAAAAGTTAACCTAAAGAATGGACACCAAATTTGACCCCATAATGACCACTGTCCTTCCTGAAGTACATTAAAAAGGATTCCCTTTAGTCCTGTGTTTTAAATGTCTCGTTCTAAAGTTAGGTGAAATTACCTAACAAAATAGTACAGATGAGTGATAATTTATGCGATATTTCATTGAGCCTGAAAACAATTTCGTCGTTATAAGGTTAATTAAAGGTCAACATGATCTTTACAACTTCCAAATTTAAATTTCAACTGAAGGTAAGCATGAAAGGAAAGACTGACTTCCAAGTATTGAGGACATCTTTCCCTGGTCTTTGGATCTGTGAGAAGTTGAGTTCCTCAAGCCACTCATCAGAGACAGGCTCCTCTTGGTTGTAGTAGCAGAGCAACTCCAGCAGCGACTGCTTTGTGGCAGAACTCAGCTCTGTTGATAGGATCACAGCCTTCAACCCAAATACGCACGGAAAACAGAGTCGGCACACTCTTAAGATATATGAATTGGAAACAATGTCATGTGAATATAAACTAAACAACTTCACAAAGAAATTATTATTCTTACATTATTATTATTCTTACATCAACTACCCCAATTAAGAATTGATTATCGTCAGAGTAAATGACAACACGACACTCATTATTTATACAGCATCATGAACATGAAAGTAAACAGCCATAACTCGACATGACAGTTATGAAGCAGGCTGCGTCATGAACATCACATGGAAGAGACCTTGACATGATCATAAACTCACCTATCTGCTTGTCGGTGCAGAGTCTATAGACCGTGGCAGCATCCTCCACTTGGCAGGACCCAATAAACTGCAGCAACAGCTCTTCACTGACTTCATCATTTTCTGTATACTCTAGCACAGGCATAAATCTCTGCACAAAATCATGACTTGCATCAATTATTTCCGTGCTGATAACTCAGAGTTCACAAGTCCACAAGCCTGATTATTATGATATGGAGCATCTGAAAAGACCTTCAAAAGAGTGCTCATAAAAATCAAGATCCCGATGTATAAGTAAAATAACATTAAGTAAAAGTAGGAGGGGATCGATCATAGCACACCAACAGGAGGTTGTTGGAGTGATATATCAACTGCTTTCCACAAAAAAACGAAAAATAAGATTAAAAATAATAAATAAACCACTACAATTATAGATTTTCAAAGCTAAATTAAGTTTGAAACCCACTAATAGTATAGCTGATCAAGATCAACAGTCTACTCAAATTGGAGCATTTAGCTTTAAAAAGAAAATTTTACACATAATAATAGGAAAATGCACCAGGCAAAAATCTTTAATAATTTTGTTCCAAATAGAAATTCCAACTGAAATGAAACGGATTTCAAAATAGCAAAACATTTTTCTTAGTAATGTAGATGCATCTTCATCACTATTTGTTAGCAGCTACATATATTGATAGAGTGAGAATTATAAATTATACATGACATCTGCGCCAAGTATTTCTGATGTCCTTTTCAATTTATCATAAACTGCTGTAACATTCACAATAAATCAGTTAGACATATGTATACTTGCTATTTTTGATTAGCAGTTGTACCTGTTTAATATTTGCAAACATTTAAATCTAAGAAAACACGTGAGGTAATACATTGCAGATGAGCAAACGCTAAAATGGCTTGAGTGGTTGCCTGTCATTTTTTCAAAAATAAAACGGTTTATTGTAAGGGAAAACTGTAACATAATACTGTTGTAGGCATTATAGCTCTGAATTTCTCCTAAAAGAAAAACCAAATACAAAATAAATATTGAAATTATGAAATAAAAAAGCTCTTACAAAAAGCTCATGATATAAAATTGCAAGTATTAGAACCAGGTTAAGTAACCAATTTCAGCCAGTACATTGCAATGTTCATTTTGTTTTACAGTACTTAACCCAGGAATGACAGAGTGAGTCTGAGAGGCCCAGTGTCAAAATTAACAAGCCCGTAAATTGTTATTAAATAATTTTTAGAGAATGAAACTCTATGCCTTCAATAAAAAGCATAATTCAATAGAATAATTGAACTCATAAAATAATTGAAAAGTGGCTGATACTCATAGCCCCACCTAATCTCCAATGCAGCTTACTTTTATCCATCATTCCAGGGTTAAAAGAATAGAAAAAAGGCTCAAGAACATCGAGAATCTTTTAAGACGACAGCACACCTTGATGACAGGTTCATCAGACATGTTAGAAGTGAAGAGATGAGGATGCTGGTCTCTGACCCACACAGCAGCCTTCCTACCACTCTCCTTGGACAAAGAGCAAACCCTCTTCTCCATGGGGGTTGTAGGGGTGAGGAATGGGTCATCATGGTAGCGGTAGTGTGGACCAGTCTTATCCTTGCTCACCGTGCTGTCCAGGGCCTGGAGTGTCCACAGTACAAATCAATTTTGGCTTGCAAGTCTGATAGTCAAACACATTCATTAAACATTAAAATTATAAAAAAATTGAAATGTAATACTGAACAGGAAGGATTCTATATTGCAACAAAATTGTTTTGATAATATTTTCTACAGATATAGTAAAGTAAGTCATTTTCTAGTCCATAAAGTGATTCACAAGGGTTCAATAGCAGGGACATTGAGATCTTGAAATGAGGCAGAGGTTTGTACTAGAGTGTAGATGCATAAAATTTTTCTCAATCAATTTAAATCTGTTCCAATAATTCAGTTTCTTGAATTTACACCTATAAATAGCAACATAAAAATTAAATTAGTAGAGACCATTTTTTCGAATGAGGAAATAAATTTTGAGTAATGCCTCTGAAATAAATATACATTCCAACTTGTAATATTTTTCAAGGATAAAGCCAAACATACGTATTTAACAGAAGACAAAGAACTAAAATTAGAAAGCAAAGTACACATCGTTTCAACATTCATTTACAGCATTTTATGTACCTATACACAGGGAATTACTTTTGCACACCACCATCTGTGATCAGACATCTAACCTTGAGTATGTCCGTGGGAGAGCGGGGCACTCGTGCAGGCATCCGAAACTCCGCCCCACTGTGAGAAGTTGATGTGTAGAGACCCCTGCAAAAATATATATTTATGGATACCTTAGTGCACCTTCTAGAACCAATTGTAGCTGATGAAGTATGAGGAAATGCTTTTTGTGGCAAACAAGTTACTGCACATAAATGGCAAAAAGTAGCCATCACCAGCTTGGTGAGCGGTCTGCTTGCGAGCGGGAAGACCCGGGTTCGAATCCCGCTGCCGACATGGTTGACGCGGCTAGAAATACGGCATGGGACTTGGGTAAACAACCGAATAATTATCGAAGTAATTATCCGACCCAAGAATGGGCCAGAAGGTTCGTTCCTATAGCCTCATTCTATTCTATTCTACAGCCACATCATAGAGTATGTAGTTCAGAGAAGAAATATTGAAGAAAAACTTCAAAACAATGTGATCTTTTATGTGAAGTAGTAAAATTTTGAAGTACCCAATTGTTTTTTTCAATTTTATAAAAATTTACAGTATTATTAAATAGCCATTTACTTTTTGATAATAACCTGTATTCACATATAATAAAACACACTCAAAACTTGAAAGAGAAGCAGGCAATAAAATCATTCTGAATATTAGAATAACTTAATCTATGCATTCAACTGAAAACCATTTAATGCACATAGAATGGTTACAAATTGGAAAAATCAGTATATATGTAGTGTAAAGTATAGTGAAACTCCTGAAATTTGAAAGCAACAGCTTTCTTAAATTTAAGATCATTCTTAACTTCACACTTTTCAATTACCATTAATCTACCATCTAAGAGTTGCACTCACTTTACTTTGAAAAATGTCATAAAAAATGTTTATAGGCAAACTTTTTAATTTCTGCTCAATTTTTTAAAATGGTACAAACTTGTACAATAAGAAAAATGTTTTTTAGTTTAAAAACACATTCTTTACCCAAAATAATTCTGAACAATATCCAATTTTTTACTGGTACACAGTTTTACCAACATGTCAATGACACCATTTCTAATTTGAAAAATATTTTTTAATTTAGGCATATTCCTAATATTAGAATTTTTAATTTCAAAAGTTCAACTGCATTTGCCTTTGAAATTCAAGATCGTTTTTACACATCATTCTCTACAAACTAAGAATAAGGATTGACACAATCATAAATGAAAAGCTCTTGTAGAAGTAAAATAAAATTGGTAGGATGCCTCAGTGATGATTCAAAAGCAATGCCAGCAACAGTTCATTCAGATAAAATGTTATCTTCTGAGCTTGCCCGGCACTAGGAATTCATAAAATGGCTGCTGGTGTTTAAAGACTCAACAACTCAGATGCCTCAAAAATACTTGACTTTCCTTTGATTTACTGCACTCAGGACAGGAAATCTGAGGAACAGTAAAAACAAAAGCTTTCCTCCTGAAAATAAATTAAATGATGGGCAAAATATCTGAAACAGATTTTAAGCATTGAAAAATATTAATAAAAACTGAAAATTCACTTTAAAATCTAACTTTAAACTTGCATACTCAATTTCATGTAAAATACTAACAAATGATGATTATTCTGAAACAAGTTTGTACAATACCTTACAAGTTTGGTGACTTCCAAAAGATATTTTCCAGGTATATTTTCCTTTAAAATTAAATGTCTGCATATGGAAATACTTGACTGGTATGCCATTATGAAAAATTCAAGTTATAACTGCTTTCATAAACCAAGTTGTAACATGCACACTGAACAGTTTGAACAATTATATAAGTAGGAAACAAACTTTACATTTGCTATTTGTGCATACTCATTTCCTTCAATATCTGAAAAAAAAATTAAATTAGAATTTGGTTTAATACACATTGACCGCAACTCCCAAATTAGTTTGTGAGTATAACAAAGGTCCCGTGTACCATATATGGCGCACAATGTGCTTAAAGTGTTAACACAAGTAAAGATTATTTTCATTATTCATTATGTATGAAAATAAAATGATTTAATAAGTATTTACATAACACAAGTAAACAGTATTTCCATTATTCAGAATGCCTGAAAAGAAAATGAATTATCATGTATTCACATAACACAAGTAAAGACTATTTTCCATATTTATAACTGACAAGAAAATTATGAAAATATGAATTGATGTAAAACAAGTAAAGAGATAGTACTGTATTTACTTTATTCATTTGCTTTACCTTATGTTAATGATCCCCATTTGTTTTCTTATTCAAATGTCATGTTAAAAACATGATGAACATTTTTGCCAAAAGTGCTACTTATTTCTATTCTGTTGCTAGAAAGTGTTGAAGCTTTGTCAGTTTGATATAAATTTTTATTTTTTTTTTGCTTTACTGTATACAAATTTCTGTTAAACTCACCATTAATCATGAAATGAAGCAATACTTGTATCTTAACACCGTAACTACAGTGCGCACCACATGTGCTACATGGGATTGTGTCCCAAACTGCAGTGTGCACCACATGTGGTACATGCGAATGTGTCCCAAACTACAGTGTGCACCACATGTGGTACATGCGAATGTGTCCCAAACTGCAAAGTGTACCATAAATGGTACATAAGCAAAATGTGTGCCACTATTGGTGCACCACCTGCATGACACTATACCACACACATTGCTCAAAAGGATTACAGCTAATTTTTTAGATCATGTGTACCACATGAGGCTCACTAGTTGTTTAGTAAATTATTGTAGAACTTACCTTAGTAGAGCACCTTAAAACCTCTCAACCTGCTGTTTACAACTGATGCTTTACATGTTTCAATATTTTACCACACTACTATATAATATATTTTGGACATCCCAGTTTAGGTGTTCACAAATAATTTTCAGTTTTATGCATGAAATAAATGAGCTGGCTAATAAAATACATTAAGCTGACTATGCCTTTCTTCAAGCAGTCCAATACACAAGGCAAGTACATCAATACAGAAAAAGAATCCTGTGTTTAAATATTTCTCCCATTTAAACAACTCAATTTATTTTTCATATAATAATATTAGATTTTGACTTACATTCATGCTATTATATAATTTATTGTAAGTAGGGATATATTTATAAGTGTTTTGACACATACAGAAAGTTTTTAAAAACTAAGGTCCTAATTTACAGAAAATTTAAACGAGCCTACCCTCAATGAAATCTGAACATGAATTGAATTTAGGAAACAAATTTACTTATTAAAAATATTATTCCCATTAAGAATCATATACATAGATGGTTCATATGAAAAACCATTCATGTTATTAATACCAGTGCATCCGCTGTCAAAAGACATATGAATTAAGATTAAGGATAAGGAAATCCCCTTTTTTTAATTTTATAATACAGTAACAGCATATAGCACTAAATTTCAAATAAATGTTTTGTAATAAATTCATATTGATGTATATTTAAAGTTTTTCATTCTGAATTCAAAGCCAATCCATGTAAAATTTGACAATTGGGCAAACAAATTTGAAATCATGCACTATTCTTACCTAATTATCTTGCAAAACAAGGATGAGAAGAAATGACCTACATAATCCTAGATCCTAGTGTGTGCAGTGTATTCTTAGACTACATTGGTAAGAAAACAAACTGATGCTAACTACAGACTTAAACTTAAAGTTGAGGGCTAGCGTTGGCTGGGCCTTTGTAACAGCCTTTAATACCCTCTAATACAGTTGGGATATTTGGCAAAGCCTTTAATTCTTGCTAAAATACACACATATCACAAAGTGATATTCCAAAAATTTTTTGGCCTGTGTGCCAGGCTTGCTTAACATAGTTCCTTAATGCCCACCATAGGTGATCACATGCAAAAAATCAGACAAGTGAGGGCATGACTAAGAGAGCCCACTTGCCATATACAGACCCTCATGCTTGGTGAGTGGTCACTGTCTCTTATTCCATGCATGCACTGGAAAATTCAATGCATCTACAACAATTGTGTTGCATTTTTCATCCAATTCTACAAGATAGCTCACACCAGAATCCTCATCTGGCATTCCACTGGTTCTCTCCATACTACTCACAAATTACACCCATATAGTTCTCTTGCTCACACTTATATTTACTACATTTTAGGACCAATGTATAAATTTTTTCTCTACTCCTGTTATACTGTATACATTATTTATTATTCCCTTATTCCAGCTCAATATACATCGAATTACACAATATTATACACCTGGTGGCAAACAGGAGTTGGAAGCCAAAACTCCTAGCACATTCTTGCTTAGGGTGGACTCAGTCATGCTATCCTCTAATTTGTTCAAACAATAGAATAGAATAGAATGAGGCTTAAGGAACGAACCTTCTGGCCCATTCTTGGGTCGGATAATTACTTCGATAATTATTCGGTTGTTTACCCAAGTCCCATGCCGTATTTCTAGCCGCGTCAACCATGTCGGCAGCGGGATTCGAACCCGGGTCTTTCTGCTCGCAAGCAGATTCGCTCACCAGTAGACCAAGCTGGTGATTAGATTTGAGGGCTATATAGGTTTTCCTGCTTATACTTTATACTGCTTTGTAACCTGAAAAACTCAAGAAGCTCCAGAGAAATTGCCTCACTAGTTGCAAAAATTAAATTCTAACTACAGTTAGTGCCATTTATTGCTACAAACTTCAAGATTAAATGACTTTTATTTATACTTCCTAAAATTCTCATTTAAATCCTCAAATGCCATTTATAAGGGGCTTAGTATCTACGAAGACAGCACGTAACATTATTTTGTCTCTCCGGTAATCTAAACTGTCGTGTTAACACTAGAAGTGACAAATAGGGGAAATTTACTGGCAAATTTAATTTTAGGCCAATCAAACTATTCCGCTGCATCAACCCGGTTGTTGACATACACCATAAACGCTCGTGGCAAAAATGTACCTATCGTAGACACTTTATACAACGTAGAACATCAAAATAACAAAGATCGGTTTTGACTCTATATGGTAATTTACATCTTTGTTTGATATAAAATTTAGTCTTTTATTTGAAAAATATTCAAAATTTGCCTGAAAGGACAATAGTATATATTTCGTTTAGGGATGCCTTCAATTTTCCCTATGTACAACATTACACTTGACCATACTAGAAATATCTAACATTTTTCACCGTACTTTCTGGATCTTCAGGCGTTTAATTTTTGTTTATTATCCATTTAGTTAGAAGAGTTGTGGCTTGGTCGTGAAAAGCCTTCAATTCAAAGCATCGTCTGTCATCCCGCCATTCTTCAGATGTGAGTAAACGTATCACCGTCACAACAGTGAATTACAAGATTGTGAGAGTCTGTTAAAAACTCTATGGAGATCAAATTGAGCTTCGTATCCATGGGATTAGTCTTGCCTCTACTCCCCCAGCATCTGGTCATTGATTCCCGTGTTTTCTGGAACTATCGTCGTTGGCGATATTGAGTGTTTTACTATACCCTGACTATTGCTCTCAACAGGGGCATAGCATGGACCTGTATGTAACTGCTTTGTTATCGTGTAACAATATCTTTTCGCTAAAGCTGTTCACAGAGATTACTCTTCTGTATTGTGTTCCCTAACCTCGTAAACTAGTTTACGAAAATAGCCCTCTTAGATTCCTGGTCATCTAAACTACCTCTTCCTTGAAGACCAACCCTTTCTCGTGCGGGTATACCTATAATTTCCAACGCAAGCTCTATAAGCGCGAGTACGTAACCATATTTTGTATCATTAATCATCTGTAATTAATCATTTTTAATTTATGTGCTTCGTCCCACTTTTTTATGGTCATTATTAATTTAAAATGTTCTAGTACTATTAGATTTAGTTAGGTAATTTAGTGTTGTATTTCTCCTTCTCTAGTCCTAGTGCCTTCATCTATGAGCCTCTATATCAGGTCGTACCACAGAGGACGGGAACAGTCGTTAGGAGCAGCATCACTGGTCTTAAAATGCTAGCGTTAACAATTGAACTTCTGATTACACGTGTTGTACTGTGTGGTACTGTACTGTGTGGTACTGTACTGTGTGATACTGGACTGTGGGATACTGTACTGTGTGATACTGCACTGTATAATATTGTACTGTGTAATACTGTACTGTGTGGTACTGTACTGTGTGATACTGTACTGTGTGATACTGTACTGTGTGATGTGTCGAAATGAAGTTAATTCGATTTGATGTAAGGCATTTGTATTTTTCTCCCCGGAAATGTTGTTTTTTGTGAGTTGGTGTTGAGTTGTCACAGGGCATGAGTTATATCGAACTTTCACTGGTCAAAAGTGTTGAAAAGTTTTAAAAATACATCATAACAAATTGAAGACCGTAGTAAAATTGCAATTTATGTTAAAAATATCATTTTTTAATTTTGGCTACTGATGTTATTAGTGTTCTATCGGTACATACACTGTGTATACTTGAATAGGTATGTGTACAGTTGTTTATAACAATATACAAAATGCATGATTAGCTCTCCCAAGCATGCACAAAGGACTTATATTTCATGCATTCTATGGAAAATATTCGTTCTATAATCTTATATGTTGTGCATACATTCCATATCAGTACGAGCTTCCTGCTCCAATAATTTTTTTGACTTGCAGATTTGAAAATGTTGAAAGGTGTCTGAAATTTTCGCATATACTCAAAATATTTCCACCATTTACTCTCAAAGTTTGTCAATTGGATAACGAGCAAAAGTTCTAGGGACTAATCATTTGCATTTTTATAAAAAATTTAGCAAC
Organism: Trinorchestia longiramus; assembly: GCA_006783055.1. Classification (NCBI taxonomy): domain Eukaryota; kingdom Metazoa; phylum Arthropoda; class Malacostraca; order Amphipoda; family Talitridae; genus Trinorchestia; species Trinorchestia longiramus. The sequence continues at coordinate 132,835 of VCRD01000273.1, forward strand.
TATCTAGTCCAATTCAAGAGAAAAATCCTTCGCATGGAAAGAAAAAAACGGGTCGTACAGGAAATATGATTGGACATCAATTTTAAATAATAGCGAAAAATTGACGAGTGGATTCACATGATAATAAAACTAGTCCACAACAGTAATCAGGACAATAATGTTACACATTAACTGTTAATCCGGAACGTGTAACTAGAGGCAGCATCGTGTTGCCATGACGACGCAAGAGGGCATCCATGAGCTGGGAAGGAGCATCGCTGGGGTAGGGTTTATATCGCTCTACAATTACAGTCAAATCGGGAATATTTTAGTGCTGCGAGGCAAACAGTGTAGAAAGAGGCATGTATGGTTATTGTAAGTGGAACTAAAGTCAAATCAAATGTGGTCAGAGATAAAAAGGGGTAGATAAGGTTATTTTGTGATCTCTAAAGGAACACACTACCTACACACTACCTAAAGAAAATATTTCGCTTATCACCTAAAATGCGTATAATATCTACCACGTCAGAATTTATATGTATCACCAATGATTACCTCTTAAGTCATCACTGAAAAAGCAAAGTTTCATTTGTTTCCCCATGTATATTTAACGTTCATTGCGTGATGTGAATGTTTATGTATACCCGTAGGTACTGCTGTTCTATCATCTATGATACTATGCATAGAATACCTACCACTTAAGAATTTTATGATAAGGCATTTTTAAAAACCAATGATGTTACATTTCTTATGTACCAACTTTATTGGAAATATACGTTTTTGTTTGTTTGTTTGTCTAAGTAGATATTGTTAAAGCAAGTGACAAAAGCACAATTTACCCGTTGATATTCAGACGTGGTAGTGTAATGTGAAGAGTGCTGTCTGTTTGTAATTTAGTTCGACCAAATGATGCAGCATTTGTTGACTTATGAACAAAGTTGGTTCATGTGGTAAGTCAAGAAAGCTAGCATCATTTTTATTACGATAATAATTATCACAGAGCGACATTACAGTGCGACTCATGTCAATAATTCAATATAACATTGCTTAAAATAATACATATAAATATCTTTGAACAAAGCTGGTCGCTACTTTTTAAATATATAATTATCTATCGAAGACTTAAGCTGGCTATTTGTAATGCTAACAATGTACAGTGTATTCAAAGACCCAACACTTTTTCCTGGAAATTTGTGTTTGTTTCGACCTGCAATACATGACCAACCATTGCGAATAGCCGACTAACTTCACTATTGTAATATATGTAAATCTACAACATTTGAAACGAGAACTGCGCAGATTTAACAAAATATAAAGGCTATTTATTGATGAAGCGTCCCTTACACTTTGACTTAAAAAACACGATAAAATGTCGATTCAGTTAATTTCTTTACTGTAGCAGATGCACCGACCTCGATACGACTACTATGGCATTCCATAACTTTGTTCCGTGTAAATGGACAACCATCAGCATAAATTTCTCTCTTAATGATGGAGTTGAGATTTTCTATTGTGTTCAAATCTGGCAAATTTGGAGGCTACACCATCAAATTGTCGTCTCTCAGTCCCAACGAAGTTAGATGTTGCTTAGTTACTGTGGCTGAATGCGAAGGTGTATTATCTTGCATGAATACGATCTTTTTCTGGAGTGATATAAGCTAGTCTTCAAGCCAAGGTAAAACTGCTTGATTCAAAAGTTAACAAAATGAAGCTGTGTCAATTTTAACAGCACAAGGAATCATTACAGGGAATATTATTCCAACTGATACCAACCAATCAACTGATCCGTTTTTAAACCCGCTACTAAACCTGTTATATCTGTTACTCAACCCGCTTCTCTGAGTAATTGAGTAGCCCCTCAAGAATGGACCAAACAACTCATTCCTGCTGCCATATTCTATTCTATTCTAAATGCCTCCGTTCTACTTTAGCTACTGAATACAGTACTTTGTGTTCTCGTACTTAATGGGCTGTGAAACAAGATCTCTAACTAAAAATTTTATTGCAAGTTTATAAATTTGTGACAGTTCTACAAACTTTGTGACAGTCCTACACACTTTGTGACAGTCCTACACACTTTGTGATCGTCCTACAAATTTTGTGAGAGCCTTAATGGATGTTTGTATCTGATTGTTTTGTTCGTAACAGTGGATGCCTTGCCGCTATCCAGCAAACTCGTAAATCATGGAACAACTGCGTCCAGACGCTACTGGACTGCACACGTTGTCCAGCTCAGCGCTGAAGGAGCTCCTGGATTGGTACAGGAAGTTCTACTACGGACTGTGTCCAGAGGGACCAGCGATCGTGACAACCGCTCTGCTGAAGGAGGAGGGCGGCCGATCCAGAGAGGTGAGTGCTGTTACTGGGGGTCCTAACAAGTAGGTGCTGCTGCAGGTGTGGTGCAGAGAGGTAGGTGCTGTTACTGGGGGTCCTAACAAGTAGGTGTTACTGCAGTTATGGTCCAGAGAGGTAGAAGATGCTACAGGTGTGGTCTACAGAGAGGTAGGTTCTGCTGCAGGTGTGGTCTGCAGAGAGGTAGATGCTGCTGCAGGTGTGGTCTGCAGAGAGGTAGATGCTGCTGCAACTATGGTTCCAGATAGAGGTCACTTGACATCTAGACACAAGGAGTCGTAGAGCTGGTTGGAGAGAAAACTGGGAGGATCTTTCAGGCAAGATTGTGATGTTCTGACTGACTGTAAATGAGAAAACATTAAATTTAGGTAATAGAGACAAATGTATATATCGTTGTTTGGTTATCGGTGTATTCTAAGTTTGATGGTCGTGGATTTCACCACTGAAGATTGAATCTTCTTATTTGGAATCGCATGCAATTGAAGATGTTCCCTTTTGCAATACATTAGTATTTTTTTCATCTTATGTGTGAGATTTCTAAGAAATTGACTAACTAATCTTTTAATATTTCTTCATTATAGTTCAAATTGAAACTACTCGTATTTCAGTAGAATGTACTGGTCTTCGGCCAGAGGTTAAAAGCAATTAAACCTAACTTTTAAATTCGTCTATAACAAAGGAGCAATCGGAATTTCTAGATTTTCGATGTGTGTAGAATTTCACTTTAAAATCCAATGCTGTTACATTTATAATAAGCCAACTTTATTGGACATATTTTTTTTTTCTTTTGGGAAGATCAGCTAAGTCCACGTCACTCGACTTCCAGAAGGCGTAATTGAAAGGGAAGAAATACTAAGGCTGGATATATTGGGAACTGTCGGTCAATGAAGAATTTAAAAACATTATCCAAGAAAAAACAATATTCTACGAAGGCCAATTTTTACAAAGGTGAAAATCGAGTTGAAGGAAGGAATATTACTTTTAATAAATCATGTTTTTTTGTAAGCTGAGGGAGGCATAGTCTTTGGGCATTGTGCACGTAAATGGTTTGAGTGCTTCAGTAGAGTGATAACGAGTTAATTTTTTTAGTTTTGTCACTGACTTCATTTTTCAATAATGTTCTTGACTGATTTTTGTTCCTTATTTTTTATATGTGTTTGCTATATACACGGTGTTTAGCCTTTTTTATTGTACTTGCCAAGCCTTCCATTAACGGAATTCCAACAAACTACGCAAAATTTGAAACTTCTGTTTCATTCTTAATTATTTCCTTGTGCTAGTACGGGTCAAACTCTTGTAGGTGGACACCAAATCATTGCATTGCGCCCTTTAACACTCTGTCTCCGTGTCCACTGGATCATACATTCTATAGTCTTTATATCGTTTGTAATTCAGTCTCTTGTTCCTTCACATTAACCTTGTGCCTCCATTTGAAGTCTATAATCACCATTCGTGAGTCATCTTATGCAATGACTTCTACATGCAATTGTTGGTTGATGTAGCAATCCCATTCTTGTTATTCACGCCAGCAATCTATGGTGAATTGTTAAGTGCCGTCGACCACACGTGATTGTTGTTTGTATAACAATCGTATTCCTGACGGCAGCAATCTGTTATGAAGTGGATAGTGCCGTCCACCTTACGTCGTCATGATCTCCTCGAGCTGCCCAGCCTGGCTGCCATCTTTGCTGAGCTCGTCATGTATGTGCCGGATGAAACGCGCCTTAATCCAGTGAGTTCGTTTCCTCCACTGCAAATTTTTTACGTATAACGTATGAACAAAAAACTGCTAACTCAACTAATTCAATAGAAGATGAACCCGTTTTATTACGCATATGTTGGAGGCGAGTAGTTACATGAAGTTACGTTATTTTATTAAAACACTGCTTTGGACCCGAAAAATTCAGCAAAAGGGCCTATAGTTTTAACCCTTTAGCGACCAAGTGGACTATTCGGTCGCCTTTCACGGTCTTTGGGAGAATTGTTCTAATAATTAAACAGTGAGCAATATGAGGTTGCTACTAGGTTTGAACGCGGCGGCATGTTACAGCGTCGTTCTTTTGGCTGCCTGGCTCTCAGCGTGCTTCATTGTATCAGTGTACAGACGGTCTTTGTGAGCTTAAATGTAGAAACTAGAAAAACAAATTGGTCGCTAAAGGGTTAAGAAATAGTATACTGTATTTCTAACGCTTCCTAAAGAGTCAGGATACATTGTACTTTCTTTCTAATCTCTTCAGAGTTTCAGGATATATTATACTGTATTTCCAATACCTCTTAGAGATTTAGGCTTTGACATATCATAATTCCAACGTATATCATACTTCATTCATAAAATGATAATTGAAACAATGAATGCTTTACGCGAAAATATTTGACAAGCATTCGAAACTGGTTTTCGATTATAATTGAAATTGAAGTAATAGAGAAATAAGTATTGGACATGAGCACATGACGTTTTTCTGGATCTATTCGTAAAGATCGTCTTCAATATCGTCTCTTCAATATCTTATCATAGATAGTTTCAATGGGTCACTGGATGTCCGTAAATCTGATTCGAAGAATGTATCACCTCTTCCAGCACTAGGTTGTGCAACATGCAAAAAACAAAAAAACAAACAAACAAACAAAAACGTTTATTTCCAATAAAGTTGGTACATAAGAACTCTGTACTTAACATGCACTCTGTACTTAACAAAAATATGCTGAAGAAACGAGATTTGATAAACAATTTAACACACATTATGATGCATGTTTTATATAACTCTGCGCACATACATCGCAGCAACATGTATGGACCTCATAAACTTGTGGCCAGGTGCATGCGTCGGTCCAGGAAGTGCTTCAGTGTCAGAAGGGTGGTGCATTTGAACTGGCAACCTGCCTGTGCTCCTTGGTCCAGGGTGCTGGCTACAACGCCTACGTGGTGCACGGGGAAGCCCTAGGGGACCTAGTGGGGGCACACACTGAGGTGCTCCCGTGTCCATACATCCCCCCGCACGAGCAGGCAAGTGGTAATCGCTTGAGGAGAGCAAAGTCCCCACGCTTCTCGTGCACCAGCGTCTCCAGTTTACGTGACGCATTTGAATGATGGAAGCTAGTTCTCTAGCAGGCATAACAAGACTAACATTTTAATAGAAATTTGGACGATATAACGTATAATTATACATTTCTGCTGATTATACACGTAAACAATATGAACGGCGTACGTTCGCATGTTGGTGAAATGTTCAAAATTCTCTTCGATCTCATGTTAGTATTGTATTAAGTTGTTACAAAAATAATGGTCGCTCGAAGGTTTGAAAGGCTTCTGAAATCGGCCATTATTTTTGTAACAACCTAATATCTTATTTGGTATTTGAGCATTAGTTTATACTTTAACTTTGGTCTCACAAGTAGTAGCAGATACGAGCACACCTTGCAACTTAAAAGTTCAAGAAATGAAGCTCATGTCAAATTTTGCCGTAGAACGAAGTTGTTTTTAAATGTTTGTATCTGGTTTGAACTTCTTACTTCCATTTCGTGACTGAAATCAAGGCACTTACGAGAAGATGTTGACCACTAGAAGCGAAATAAACCTTGGCTTTGCCCAAAGACTTTCACCCAAATATTGTCCAAAAGGCCGCCCCCATCAGAAGGAGCTCCCGCAGTTTGAAGTATGCAGTGCGGAAGCCGCCTGTGTTGCGGAGCAGTTTCATCCGCCGCGACTGTCAACAAAACACGGATGTATGTGCGGACGGAGCAGAGAGCTCCGAGCCGTCCGGAAAAGTGAGTCAACTAAAAACTAAATCAAAGACTTAGTTTAATTAAGCTTTTATACATGCACACATTAATGTGAATTGTTTTCATTGCTATTATTTGCATTGTCGCTGCAGTAGAAATAAAATGCACATTATGTGTGTTATTTCTACTCTACATTCCATTTTCATTCTTTTTCATATTATAATGTTCATCATTCTTCAGGACGCCTCGAAACTGTCAGTAAGGCCGTACCTCCCTCATTACTGGGTGCTAGTCCTGCCTCCAAATAAAGACGTAACTCAGCCTGTGTTTGTTGAGCCCTCGACTGGAGAACTGTTCCTTATTTCACTCAAACATTCACATTCTGCTCATGCAAAGAGTGGTAGGGAATCAAAAAATGATTTCGGTGTAGAGCAGAAATTCAAACCCGCATCGTTCGAACCAGTTTCTGGTGAAGAAAACAAGGCGAATCCTCAGGAAAATTTTGAAGATATTGATAATTCTGGGTTAAAAAATGAAGCAGTTGATGAATTTCTAGGAGAAGACAATATAAAGAACGTAAAAATTGGAGCAGGTGACCCAAATTATCAAGACAGGGATGCAGAACATGCATCGGACGATCAAACGGACCAGAAGGAAGGGAAGGTACAAGATTCAGAAGACTCCTTGAAAGTTGCAGATCAAAAACAACAGAAAATACAAGAAGACATTCATGATCCACACCTGATGGAAGTAAGCTATGACGACCAAAGTAAACCCTCGCAATTTGTCAGGAAAAGTCAAAATCTTGCAGATCCTTTCCGTGAGTTGTACTCGAAAAGAGAAATACCGTACAATAACGTGTACGCCATATTCAACCACAGCGACTACTGGGCAACCCTCAAACCTGGCATCCCGTGTCAGCTGCTCAACGTGAGTTCCGTGCTCATTTGCAGAGCTTCATGTGCCTTAGAAATTTCGAAATGACCTTACATTTAATATGGATAGAGTGTCACGTGAACACTGAATTTTAGGGATTTTTGATTGAATGAAAAATAACGTTAAAGCAGCGTTATGCAGTTTAAAACTTAACTGTGAAGAGGTTAGTTCTTGTACTGGGGCGAGCCAACAGCTTCTCTGTTGCACTTTCTTGTATATTTGTATGTTGTATCAGGCTATATAATGTATCTCTTACGCATTCAGATGTTTCTATTCATTATTTTTCGCTTCTCTGGGTAACTTTTTTACATGGTCTGAAGCACAGCGTTCACAATGACGTAAATTTCATTAAACTTTTTGCTACTTATTTTATGATCCTATGTACATGACACATAATGACGGTCTTTGAACGATCCCATATTCATGATGTTTTATGATCATGTAACTATAATCCCATCTGATGTCATGATCATAATCCTGTTAGATCTCGTCATCATAATTTGCATAATTTCATAAACATGTTGGTGTATGGTTTTCAAAATAAGATTTTTTGATCGCGTAATCAAGAGTTTTATGACTTCATAATCTAGATTTTTTATGACTTCGTATCCATATTATGCGTCAACTCATAAATAAGATTCTTCATGAATTTATTATCAAGATCCTAGCTGATTTACAACCATCAAACTCATCTAGCGCCCTTACGAGCCTCTACTTCAAGTCGCGCAACAGAGAGTAGTCACTGGAAGCAACATCAGTCCTCTCAAGATGTTAATGTTACTACTCTTTATAGAGCACTAGCGTTCATGAACAACAGTAAAAATAATTAATTTTAGTCCTATATATATGATGTTTCGTACAAAAACTAAGTAACGTTACGTCTAAAATGAAGAAAGATTCGTGATAATTCACGTAATATGTCGTTCCGTAAAAAATTAATTTGGCGCTTGTAGGGGAAAGATAGAAAACCCGATCCTGATACATGCACTGGAGGGTAAATGGGAATATAATTGATTTAATTATTGATTTTTTCATTCTACTAAATGCTTTGATGTTGCAGTGGGACCTCGCCAGCATAAGGGATTGGTTCAGCTTCCTTGCCTCCGTACAGTCCAGATTTGGCGCACGTGTCGAGGTGTTGCCTACTGCTGTGCCGTGTGACGTCACGCATACAGGTAAACAGACGACAAACTGATGCTCAGTTTGGATGGATATTATAACAACTCAATGATTGATACAAATTTTGAAAGGAGTTTGAGAAGCTGCAAGTTGTTTCTCAGTTAACTTTCAATAATTGTTTTGCGATTTAGAGAAATGTCCAAGATCTACTAAGTGTCTTGAAATACAGAAAAGATTCTGTCTTGAAATACAGAATGCTGGAAGTTTTGAGTGTTAATTTACCTTCATTCGGTGCAAGAATACAAGTTTAAACATCAGTGTTCTATTTCAGCATTATTATTGTTAGATTTATGCGTAGGGTTTGTCTTAGAGAACTCATCTCTATCACTGTTTTCCCAAACGTGCTTGCGTGAATGGATGCGTGAACTTTAACCTATTCTCTAAATACCCTCTTCACATAAGTTTATTTGAATAAATAAAAATACATAAATAAATTTATTTATTTATTTATAAGTTTATTTCACTCTGAGTTAAAAAAACACTCCTTGTTCGTAGTTAATGGATTTTCTCGTTTTGACGGCAGTGTTGCAGTTGCGGTATCCTAACGGCCGCCGCCGTACCGTATACCGTGATGCTGTGGTGCATCATCTGGCACCACTGGTGCACCGTGATGGTGCAACGCTCAGGGTGTGGAGCAAGGATTCAGATAAAGGTGCACAACATCGCTCCTACACTTGAAAGAAAAAATGCTTACGATGGAATCAAATGAATCTTACTCGACAAAAATGAGACCAAAGGATATATGTTTTATTGAAACGAGGGTGTATTTTTTGAAGTGGGTCTCGAGTAATAGAAGTCACTAAGGCTTCTTTTATATTAGATATACAATTATGTGTATTTTAATGAATTATTTTCCTATACTTAATTTTTTCTTACCAGCTCTCTTTCTGTTTTCCTGCCTTTTTCTTCCTTGCGTTTCTTATTCTCGAAATGTTTTCACTACGTGAAAAGAAAAGATGAATTATACTAACAATTTCTACAATATCTCGTAAATGAACATTCTTTTTATGTTTTCTAGAAGGAAATTTCAGCATAACAAACTCACATCAGCTGCATTAAAGGTAATTAACAGCTCAAAAAGGTCAGAACTCCTCCTACAGCAGCAGTTCTATGCCCTTGTAAACGTCACGTGCTTCATAAAAGAATAATAATGAATCTACTGCTAATATTTTAAAGCTACGTAGGAGGATAGTTGTCTCAAACTAATCAGACATTGCTTGTTCTGTCACTCTAACTGCGACAGCATAATCCTTGCTTCTATAATATATATGTTTAGTTACTTTGTTTTGTAAAAGCATTAACACCAATCATGGTATAATCAACCGATATATTTTTATCTTTTAAGGATCTTGATGCTAAGATAATTTAAAATCCAACGCTGCATATATCATGCATCAATTTTATTGTGAATAAATTATTTTTCTTTTTTTGTAGACTGGCACCACTGGGAGAAGTTTAACAACCGTCAGGACAGTCTCGTCCTGCGCATCGTCCGCAAATCCGGAATTGTGGAAGAGCATTTCAACCGCTGCCGCTCCGACTGTCTGACAGGTGTGTAGACGGAGTGTATCTGTCTACACACCTCAGGTGCTGGTGTATAGACGGAGTGTATCTGTCTACACACCTCAGGTGCTGGTGTGTAAACGGAGTGTATCTGTCTACACACCTCAGATGTTGGTGTGTAGACGGAGTGTATCTGTCTACACACCTCAGGTGCTGGTGTGTAGACGGAGTGTGTCTGTCTACACACCTCAGATGTTGGTGTGTAGACGGAGTGTATCTGTCTACACACCTCAGGTGCTGGTGTGTAGACGCAGTGTATCTGTCTACACACCTCAGGTGCTGGTGTGTAGACGGAGTGTGTCTGTCTACACACCTCAGGTGCAGGTGTGTAGACGGAGTGTATCTGTCTACACACCTCAGGTGCTGGTGTGTAGACGCAGTGTATCTGCCTACACACCTCAGGTGCTGGTGTGTAGACGGAGTGTGTCTGTCTACACACCTCAGGTGCAGGTGTGTAGACGGAGTGTATCTGTCTACACACCTCAGGTGCTGGTGTGTAGATGGAGTGCATCTGTCTACACACCTCAGGTGCTGGTGTGTAGACAGACTGTGCCAGTCTACACACCTCAGGTGCTGGTGTGTAGACGGAGTGTATCTGTCTACACACCTCAGGTGCAGGTGTGTAGACAGACTGTGCCAGTCTACACACCTCAGGTTCTTACTAATATACCAGTTAAGATCAACGTTTCTCTTTAGTTAAGATACTTTGTGGTTATAGAACGTGTCAAATTACTCGGAATGTAACGAAAGTTCCGTGACTCCCATCAAATGAGAGAACATTCATGAATATTTCTATCTATTTACTGCTATATTCGGTATTAGAAGTATTTTTAGTTCTTCACAAATGAACATCACCAGCTTGGTCGACTGGTGAGCGAATCTGCTTGCGAGTGGGAAGACCCGGGTTCGAATCCCGCTGCCGACATGGTTGACGCGGCTAGAAATACGGCATGGGACTTGGGTAAACAACCGAATAATTATCGAAGTAATTATCCGACCCAAGAATGGGCCAGAAGGTTCGTTCCTATAGCCTCATTCTATTCTATATTCTATTCTAACATTATTCCTCATGCAGTTTAAATTATTGTGCTGTTTAAGCAACACATTCTGTGTCACACTTTTCAGGCCATCATTTCTACGATAGAAAATTTCTTCAAATTTGCGAAAGTACGGAATGGCAGAACGTGGATTCAGTCAACGAGAGCACAGCTCCAACAGATGACAACGATGACAATATCAACGAAACTTATTTTTTCACGCCAGAGCACCGCGTTGGTGGACTCAGAAGACGGTGAGTATAAAATGCATTTAATTTTCTCATTGTCTAATGCTGACAGATTTAATCATCTTGTTGCTTGAAACTGACAGATTTAATTACGTGAGCAGTTGAAGCTGTCAGATTTAATTATCTCAGCTGATGAAGCTGCTAGATTTAATTATCTTATCGCATGAAGTTGCCAGATTTAATTATCTTATCGCATGAAGTTGCCAGATTTAATTATCTTATCACATGAAGTTGTCAGATTTAATTATCTTATCGCATGAAGTTGCCAGATTTAATTATCTTATCGCATGAAGTTGCCAGATTTAATTATCTTATCGCATGAAGTTGCCAGATTTAATTATCTTATCGCATGAAGTTGCCAGATTTAATTATATTATTCCATAAGGCTGCCAGACTCTTCCGCTGATCCAGTCTATTGAAATGCAAAGTTATAGTACTTAGAGGGGCAGAGATACAAGAAGTTAAAGGAAACAACAAAACACTCTTTATCTACACAATAATATGTATGTAGTGAAATGCATGTACTCTTGAGAAGAATTTCTCTTGTAACAGTAAAATAAAATCGTTTGGTGCTCAGCCAAAACACGAAATCATTTTACCAAATTTATAAATATTACGTACAGTTGACGCGCATGCATCGCTGAGTACATGCAGATGATATGTATGAAGTGATTTTGGGCTTTGCTAGGCTTTAAAAACGTAAATTATTACGTTGTTAAAACTTAAAATGCAGTTTTCAGGTATCTTGCTGAGGTCATTTATTTTGCTTCACTCTAAGCGAACGAAATTGTTGTCTTTGCTTGATTTATTTCACTTCCAGTAAACTTATTCTCACAGATCTGTGACTGATGTTCGCTCTGTGAAGAAAAACGAACAAACTTTGTTTGGGGAAATGAATGAAGCATTTTCATTGAGCCAAGACTTCATTTCTACGAGCAACCCTGTACCTGCCACCCCTAAACTCAATGATGGAGCAGACAGCGTGGCGAACACGAACACTGACGAAAACAAGAATCTTGAAGTGGACGCAAAAAGCGACAAAGAAGCTTATGTGTGGTCAGAGGACTATTGCAATCGAACAGATTTGATGATCCACAGAACTGTCTTCTTCAAACTCCGTAATCCAAAAGTAAATGATCTGAAAACCAAGTACATTGAACGCTCTTAGTTTAAATTTTATATATATCTTAGTATTTTCTCGTATATTATCTTGTAAGTTAAGTAACTGTTCTGCTTTTAATGGATAAATATCATTTAAATTCATACAGTAGTATATATTTTATTTGACGCCAGTAGCAGTATGTGATATATGAGTTAAAATACCTAACGTATGTACGTCCGACGTCTGAATCTTGTGCGACTATTGTGCACAACTAAAATGTGTTATTATTACACTTTGTAATAGTTACCCACTCAATTGCGTAACAAATGTGTGTCAAGAATAGTAGGTGTGTCAGGAAAATATTGAAAAAATGTTAAGAGCCGGTGCTGTAAATACTCTGGTCATATGGAAGGCTTTCAAAAATTACAGAGTATCAGGACCCTGTGTTGTAAATGTTCAGGTCATAGATGAGACGTTCAATAAGTAAAGAGTATTAAGAACCTTTATTCTATACTCAGGTCATAAATGAGACGTTCAATAAATAGAGAATGTTAGGACCATGTATTGTCAATACTGAGGTCCAATACCTGAACACAATACTACCACCACCTGCACACAGCACCCTGTGGAAGGAGAAGCAGCAACACGGGTGGTGTGCGAGTATGACGCTCCGTTAGGGGACACCGAACCTCACAAGACTGTCTGCCGCAGACAGGTACGCTATTGTGACTGTATTTTACCTGTAATACACAGTCTATGATAGTTGATTAATTACCTGTAATACACAGTCTATGATAGTTGATTAATTACCTGTAATACACAGTCTATGATAGTTGATTAATTACCTGTAATACACAGTCTATGATAGTTGATTAATTTATTGTCATTGACAGAATACGATAGTAGATTAAACCTCAAAAATTTCTGTTCGTAAAACCAGCTGGATCTGGAGAGCGGGTGCATCCAGCTGCTTTACCACTACTGGACTGGACGCCTGGACCGACGCTGGATCACAATCCAGTGCCTGGACGACACTACGCCTCTAGCCCTAACACAAGACGTCGTCAATACTTACCAGGTCAGCGAATGAGAGGCACCACTCAGTGGGAAGGCATGTAGAACTTGGCTGAGAGCTCACATGTGAGGTAGATGTATGTTTCCTGTCACAATGGTTTCCTGTCACGATAGTTTTCTGTTACAATGGTTTCCTGTCACAATGGTTTCCAGTCACAATGGTTTCTTGTCACAATGGTTTCCTTTCACAATGGTTTCCTGTCACAATGGTTTTTTGTCACGATGGTTTCCAGTCATAATGGTTTTTTGTCACGATGGTTTCCTGTCACAATGGTTCCCTATCACGATGGTTTCCTGTCACAATGGTTACTTGTCACAATGGTTTTCTGTCACAATGGTTTCCAGTCACAATGGTTTCTTGTCAAAACGGTTTCTTTTCACAATGGTTTTCTGTTACAATGGTTCCCTGTCACAGTGGTTTCCAGTCACGATGGTTCCCTGGTTCAAGCCTCCAGGAAACATTCAAGTTTCTCCTGCTTGAGACGCAGGGGACCAGGAAGACTAGTTTACCATAGAACTCATCTGGTGTCAGTAGGAGCCTCTACTTCAACTCACAACGCACAAGGAAGTCACTGGGAGCATCATCACCAGAATTGTGATGATAGCATTAATAATTGAAAACTCAGTGAACACATGAAGTGTATACTCTATTAGAAATTAAGTTTTTCGTATAGAAAATATGTTCCAGTGAGGCTGCAATGAAAAGGGTTGTCCTTCAATGTATCTTGGGGACTTCGCAATCGTCGAATAGACTGGATTCTTGAGCTGTATCGATAGCGTTTTAATATACATGATGTCCATAAAGTCTCTTTACCATTTCCAAAATTTATTTCAAATGTAATTTATAAGATATTTTATTCAGATTTGTTCTATTGTATTTAGTGTTTGTTAGAGTTTTTAATAATTTTTTGCATTTGTTCGTTTCAGTGATCCTGTTTGTGAAAGAGGTGCTGTTGAGACTTTATGAGAGACTTTTATAAGAGACTTTATGGACACCCTGTAGGTCAAAATGTTAGCAAGCAAGATTTATCGAGTGTTTTTCACACTCATATACCAAAGCATGACCCTCACGCCAAACAAACTTTATTTCTGATACTGTATATATTGCATGTCTTGACATCGGCTTTGAAATATGATTGAAAACCCAATGAACAATTATGATACGAGCATAGCATTAATAATCACTAATGATTAATTGTAGTCATGATGCTGCCAGCGACTGTTCTTACCCCTTTGTACCGTGACTTGAGATAGAGCCTCACAGGCGCGCTATATAAGGTTCATGATGAGAATATAGCCTGCCTGGTCTATTGAATAGAAGCAGGAAGAATTCAAGTGCTGCCTACAAACTCGAACCAGGAACTTGCTTATTACAAGCACAATCCACTAACCATTGTGGCAGCAACGAGTTAAAATAGACTAGAATAGAATAAGGCTATAGAAACGAACCTTCTGGCCCATTTTCAAGTCGGATAATTACTTCGACAATTATTCGGTTGTTTACCCAAGTCCCATGCCATATTTCTAGCCGCGTCAACCATGTCGGCAACGGGATTCGAACCCGGGTCTTCCTGCTCGCAAGCAGATTCGTTCACCAGTCGACCAAGCTGGTGATAGTTGACCAAGCTGGTGATTAGTTAAATGATATCCATCAATGTTAATATCAGTGTTTCATTGTTTTATTTCTACACCAGCCTGACCCGACGGAGCGTGAGACGCCCTTGGAAGAGTTGAGGCCTGTGGTGACAGAGGAGCTGAAGAACAGGGTCCTCCTGAAGCAGGACCTGCTTGCTGCAGCGGAGGAGCTCGAGCGTGTCAGGAACAGACGCATGATGGAGAGGCACAACCAGCTTCTGCAACCCAGCGTGTTCATGGTTGACCGACATGAGACAGCTTTGAGAGTACTCGAAAAGGTGATGTTGATTTTGACTGAAATAGGCTATCGTTACAAGGTGATGTTGATTTTGACTGAAATAGGCTATTGTTACAAGGTGATGTTGATTTTGACTGAAATAGGCTATTGTTACAAGGTGATGTTGATTTTGACTGAAATAGGCTATTGTTACAAGGTGGGGTTGATTTTAACTGAAGTTAGTTATTTTTAACAAGTGGGTTGATTTCAACACAAGTAAGTTATAGTTACAAGGTTGGGTTAGTTTTGACTAAATTACCAAGGTTATTGTTACGAAGTAAGGTGGGTTCTGCCTGAAATAGGCTTTTTGTAAAAAGTTGGACTGCTTTTAACCAATACTCGTACATATAGGCTTTTGTAAAGGTGGAATGAAAGCCTGAAATTTAGCTTGTATTAGAAAGCTAGTTGGGTCAGACGAGATACTTCAGAATACACAGAATTTGAACTCGGCATCAATTTCTGGATGCAAAATAAGGGCGTGTCTCCACCCAAGTGCCTAGCCTTGGCAGCTAAGTACTCCAAACACGTCCTTGGCAGGGACGTTTAGCACACGAATGACAAGTACTCCAAACACGTACGGATATTAACCAAGAATAGTTGTTTACTAGGGGAAATAATAGTAAAACTTACATAAACGTAAAGATAATTACCTATATGGCGTGCTTTTACATAATTATATCCATGTTACCGTAATTGCATAAGCGGGGCCTTAATTATGCCAATGGTATCATAATTGTTTGAAAAGGACAGTAATATTTGTAGGTAAAGAGGTCATGAACATTTCATGAAGAAATATATACAGTGTTACCTCGACTTACGAATGTCCTAACTTACGAATTATTTAACATACGAATGGTCATTCGGTTCAGATTTCCGTCCAACATACGAATATTTTTTGGTTCAGATTTCCATGGGTGGAAATCTGGACCAAATGATCATTCGTATGTTAAATAATACGTAAGTTAAGACATTCGTATGTCGAGTTACCACTGTAGTGTCATAAAACTTACTCGTCATCTTACTTTTTGCAGGGTGTGTCATATTATCAGTATTTTTAGAACCAGGTGCAATGGGCGCTAGATGAAGAGAAAAACGATAATGCTTGTTGAAAAAATAATAGATTGAAGTTTAATATTTTTTAATTGCACTTCAATAACTTTTATATATCTGAGGTAGAATTTTTGACAATTCTAGTCTACTGATTTCTTTTCATTTTATTCGATTTTTCATTCTTCATCGTAGGAATGAAAAAAATACAAATCACGATTGTGCTATTGCAACTAGTCCAACTTCTTGCAATTTTTGAACGATTTCAACATCAAAAAAAATCCTTATTCAAACTTAATTGCGATGAACACGTACAACTGGACGAACATTTATCAAGAAATTTCGATTTGATCAATAAACAGCGTGATCAATAAACGCTTTATGCTGTCGGTTGCTGTCTGATCAACAGTTATTTTTTTACAGCACTTTCGCTTGTAACAAATGTGCTCAGAAACTTCAATCTTACCTCCAGTCCACAAAGCTGGCTACTGGTAACTAATTCATTTCCTAACTACACACAGATCCTAATTATTTGCATTCAAGCTGCGGCGCAATTTTTGTACTCTTTGATCATAATAAATTTGGTCGACGCGGTCGCTACCAGTCACTGCTGTTCCGATCAGTCACAAAATTGTTGTACCCTAACCTCCTGTTATTTCTTTCTTTCTTTTTTATTTATTGCAGGCATTCATTTATTCCTTTTTGTCTCAGGAACGAGCTGAGGCGGCTCAGAGGCCCCAGATAGAAGCCAAGAAAGCTTTAGAACAACAGGGCATAGTGGACGTCATAGAGCCATACCTCGCTTTACTGGATGCTGTAAGCTTCCTCCCTTCACTCATCTGTTCACTCATCTGTTCACTCATCTGTTCACTCATCTGTTCACTCATCTGTTCACTCATCTGTTCACTCATATGTTCACTTATC
>VCRD01000273.1:150100-206596 GCA_006783055.1 Trinorchestia longiramus
CTATTCACTCATCTGTTCACTCATCTGTTCACTCATCTGTTCACTCATTTGTTCACTCATCTGTTCACTCATCTGTTCACTCATCTGTTCACTCATCTATTCACTGTTTTATTCACTGATCCATTCACTGATTTCTCAGAGCTGAAAGAGTATGACCAGAATAATTTCACTCACATACTTCACAACTGACTGAAGACCTCAGATAAACATACACTGTCATACATACATTAAAACTGATGTTTAAAGTTTAATGCTATATTTTATCCGATTTGTTTTGGGTGTTGTCAGTTGATGGTGAGTACGACTACACATTTACCTCTATTCATTTGTTATTATTATAAACAAATAAGTAATACAACTTTATTATATAAGAAATTATAAGTCAGGCTTAAGCGTTTGTTTCAGCATGCACACTATGGCTTGTATGTTAGCATGCATAGTAATTGGCCATCGTGCACTCAAGCCTGGCGGACTTGTGACGATGTAAAATAAGTATCCCTACCATCGTAAATCTGTTCAGTGTCAAGATCGGTATGTGTGTCTGAGCATGCGCTGCGGCTGTATTGTTCACCGCAGCCGATTTGATGCGAGTTTGGAGAAGGAGTGTTAATGTCGCAGCCTTGCGTTTGAGTGGATGTGCTGTGGTTGCGCCCTTTCCTCTCTTCTAATAACCACCATACAACTCTGAGCGGTGGATCACTCGGTCTGTCTGCGGTCTGTTGTTCTCGTAATGGCTGCAAGGTAAGGGCTGGACAGAAGTGCCTATGTAGACGTCTCCATTCTTTCCTACAGTTCTTTGTAGTGTGTGTCCCTTAAAATAGTTGCTCATTTAGAACTGTGCTTCTCTGTATGTATACATTGAAGGTGTACAGGAACAGGGGAAACTTTAATTCACGGATAAAATTTCATATTGATGGGACGTGCGATGCAGTTAGTTGACACCTGTGAGGCTTGTGATCAATTTCTGTAAGAGCTTCAGTGATCAGCTTTACTTTGAACTGAATTTGTTTGCTTGAGTCATACTGTTACGAACAGTTAAAGCGATGTTAATACGGTTGTGGTCATCGTCCTTACAATCGACGTAATCTTTTATACTAGTAGACCAACACGTGAAAAAATTCACGTTTTTTTACTGAGGCAGCCCAGAGGCTTCAGATAAACGCACAAAAAAAACTATTTTTCTTTTAATTCGCGTGTTACTTACAGAATTTTTCGTTTGATTTGCCAGTGAACGCGGGCTTTCTGAACGAGTTTCCACATTGAAGGATGTGTCTTTGGTATCCACAATACAATGCTTACAATACATGTATACCCTACCGAATTTCCTCCTATCTAAATCCTTAAGAGCGTCACAGAGACACGGACCAAACAAGCAAGCAAGCAAGCAACAAACTGAGTATTATTGTATAGTGGAACTAGAAGATAGTGGAACAAGGCAACTGCTTCCATACCTCGTATTGCAGACCGGAACAGCAGCACGAACACAGAAGCAGTCATTGCAGGAGGTAATTCTGAGGGATGCTGAGCGCCGTTATGAACTTCGTGCAAACCTCCTGCAGCAGCAGCTGGACCAGGTAACTTCCTATCCGCCTGCATCTTCCACACACAAACACTGAAACTTGCACTTTCTACTAAATGTCTCTGACGAGCTCCCCTCATGATATGCATTCAGGATATCAATTCCATTAAGAAATCCAGCGAATGACGCCGTTGTGCTTATTAACATTGTAAATTGAATTATTTGAAGATCCTCATTGGAAGTATAGCTCCGTGTGGTCTATTATTGTGTGGGTTGTCGTTATGCTCGAGCAAGATCCGGCCGAATATCAGGATCATTTCTAACTCTAATAAAGGAAATAGAGTGAAGAACAAAAAATGTGTAGGGGAAGAATAAATAATATAACAACAAAATGACATTATTTTAATTTTATTCGTCGCTACTGAAGAAGGATGAAGAAATTTCACTAACTTTGATTCAGTTTGAACGAAGAGGTTGATGGAAATGACGGTACTATCATAGAATTTCTTTTCCACTTTTTCAACCATGCAAAATTGTTGAAGTTTTTTAAGTTCATGAGTTGTTTTTTTAAGACAAGCTGCAAAGTTTACGGAAAAACAATACACTTCTGCGAATGTACATGGTATTTTGTCCGAAAACTTGATATGGTAAGTGAACGGAACTATAATCTTCAAACTAACATGCTAATTTTAGTTATCATTACGTAACCAATTGAACTTTTGAAATTGCACTTAAATCTTTCCTTTGTTTTATTTTATTCTACTATAATTTAATCTAATAGTAAGAATGACTGTCGTGTGTTTGTATATTTATTTATATATTTATTCATTTGTTTATATGTTTCGTGTCACTTTCAAAAAACTTAGATCCAGAGCTTTATATACTCGAGTCCGTATCGTGGATACCGAGTTCGGCGGGGTATTGCCCTATGATTCGGGTACATTGTACCCGAATATGACACGAATTGCAGAGTCAATTGCAGCAGTAGAAAACTAAGTGTCTTAGTTTTCACTAGGAATGTTGTCATTAAAGAAATACTCAATTAATACGTTTGTCCTTTATAAATATATATATAACTAATTATATTGCATTGCATTCTTACATGTAATTTTATTTAATAACCCTCCAATAGTATTTGCCATCATTTTTGATGGCACGGGTATTATCACAAAATCTCTGCTATCATTTTTAACGGCTGGGTACACTAGTTCAATAAGAAAATTCTTAGCAATTGTGCATAAATGAGATGCTGAAGTAGCGGCCATGTGCTGGTGTCATCCGTAAAAATTGTCCCCATTAAAAACTGCAGTTTCTCTCCACTGAACTGCAGGCTCACGAGACGCTCTCGAAGATTCAAGAAGAGAGGGAGGCTACATCACAAAGGCCTGGCCTCAGCACAAAGGTGCAGGAGCCTCACAGGAGCAGAGAAGCCCAGGCTGAGGCCACACACAGGCGCCTCACCAACGCCCTCAACGCTTGGGTGTCTGAGGCCACCGTGAGGCACGCCCTCTTGCGTGAGGCCCTGGCTGAGGACCAGCGTCTGCAGTAGACCTACACGCTCCTGTCCACCAGTGGGAGTATGAACATATACAGTGCCTGGGGTTCCAGCATAACGCCACCTGAAAATAAACAGGTATGATTCAAAACTTTCTAGTTTAACGTTTATTCGTGTATACAGCATAGAAAATGTAGAGAATGTCAGTAGTTGATTCATGCATCAAGACGACTTGTAAAGAAAAAATTAGTTTGCTTATTTATTGATCATTAGTAATGTTATTGACAGTTAATGTATAGGGGGATACGATCCAAAGACGCTGTCCAATTAACTTCCATTTTCAATGTTTTTTGTTATTGGTCAAGGGCTTGAACAGGTGCTGGTCCACGCCGCTTACAAGTAGCTCTTTTAGATAGAACGGAAGCGTGAAGTTAAGAATCTTGCTTTCCTCCATGGTCTTCAAGCTGAACTGTTCTTTATTATCCTCTCAGAGAGACAAATAAACATGCAACCAATATTCAAATAAATGCATAAGTGTTTCTTTAAGTAAAGTTCATATGAAGTTTACAACTTTTTCTAATATTCCTTTTGTACGAGGAAAGAGTGGGTGTAGATATTCCCTCAATAAATATTTCAATCATCAAGCAGTCGACGTGTTTTCTTCAAGCTTTCCTGTTGGGTGCCAGTTGGCTAGGAGTACTGAACGTAGCAGTCTAACCATAACAAAAGTTCACAATGGCTTCAAGCTAAAAGATTGATATTTGAGAATAGGCTGACATTGCTATTTTATTGAATTTGTATGGGATTATAATTTTTTCTGGTTTCCGAGAAGAAATTGCGCAGAATAAAACATTCAGAATGAATCATTGTTCGAAGATTGCAGCTCGTTGTGCTTTCTGCAGTAATTCCAGGTTTTGAATTACTTTTCCTCTCGCAGTAAAATTTACATTGGAGCTCTTACTTAACATTTTAATAAGGCTGAGCTGAGCAAGGAGGCTAGGATTATGCAGTCCCCTTGAATTGTGTTCAGAGGCAAGCCTTGTGTGATACCAACACGTGCGTACATTGTAGAATGTAAGATTGAAGGGGAGAAAGTCGTTTGCTGCAGGTAGAAACATACCTGACAAGCGTGCAAGAATGTACAGAGTTCTGGATTTGTTTGTGTGCGCTTTGTGCCTAAAAACTAAACAATTCTACGTAGATGGCATTGTCCATTATTGTTTGATTGTTTTGATAAGATTACATTGTCTGAGACATTATTTTTTTGATTGTTAGTCAATTTTTTATTCGGTCCTTGAAGCCAAAGATAATGTACTGCGATTTATTTGCCTTGAGTTTGAAGCAATTTGGATTATACCAAGTGTTGCGCCTACGAGGTATGCAACCAGTGGGAGTGTGCGTTACGGGAACCGAAAAGAAACTGCCGTAATTCAAAAAATTTAGGTCATACAAAAAATATACACAATTTTAAAATAAAATTAGTAGTTATCAACTTTTCTAGTAATATAAAACTCCAGGAATTAATGCTATTATTAATATTGTTAATATTAATTAAACATGTTACGCAAGGTGTTGCATAACATGGTCATAAGAACACAAGAATGTTTGAGTTCAGGTTGACTATTTCGAAGGAATAATGTTTTAAAAAACAATGTTTGTTTCTTCCTACGGAGACGCAATCGTCTTTTTCTCACGACTTAAACTCTCTACGTTATACCAGTTTCATTTAGGGTCCATAACGTTGGGGTACCCTGTGTAAGGGACGTTTCCAGGCCCTATAACACTGGGATGCCCTGTACAAGTGAAGTTGAAGGGTTCCGTAACGCTGGGGCACCCTGTGTAAGGGACGTTTCCAGGCCCCATAACACTGGGATGCCCTGTACAGGTGAAGTTGAAGGGTTCCGTAACGCTGGGGCACCCTGTGTAAGGGACGTTTCCAGGCCCCATAACACTGGGATGCCCTGTACAAGTGAAGTTAAAGGGTTCCATAGCGCTGGGACGCCATGTAGGTAAAATAGAATGCTTGTAGGATTGTTGATGGTATCACATTTGTGTAGAGTCAGTAAGGAAGCGTTGCGTTTAGATTTACGATACAGCTCTCAGAGTGCTTAAATTCGAGGCTTCCTCACCTACTTGTATGGTAACTCCCAGTATCTCCATTATGCTGATAAGACTAGCGCCTCCCGAAAAACAAATGCATCCCCATAGCCTGTGTTTGTGTTAATGGCTTTGTTATACAGTCACGAGCAGGCCCTCATTGGACAATTTTTTACTATCATGTATTGTTCTGTCCTCTATGATAATAAAGAAAAAGGCACGTGACATAAAAGATGGATAACGAAAAAAGACTTAAGGAAAAATTAGGAAATGAAAATACAATATATGTGTATTGTATACCTAAATTTGAAATAAAGTTCTTTCTTTTGTTTTATTTCTCTCCTTTCATATATGCAGAGATCACGATGGAAACCATTCATATCATCAGTCTTTGAATCCTTAAAATTCCTCGAATATATTTTAATCTTCACTCACGAAATTCAAAAATTCTTGTGTATTAGTTTTTGCAGTAATTATCCGGCAAAGGGATCAAATTACATTTTAACTTTAACTTTGAATTCAGTGCCAACTCAGTGTGGGCCTCTGTTACAGCCTTTAATATCCTCTAAAACATACACATGTAACAGGATGACATCCCAGAATTTATTACCTGTGTGCCAGACTCGTATAGGATAATTTATCAAGCGGTCATTCCATTCAAAAGAATCAGCCTGTACCGATAGCATATCTAGTGAAGAGCTACTAAATCACGGATGCAGAAAATTCTCCGAGAGTCGCATCATGTACTCTCCATAGAGACATTTAATGTTTGAGTCACGCTTGATAAGTTCATGGCAGTGTGCGCTGTGAAGTGTATCGTCAAACACGTTGAATTTGCCGTGTTCGAAACTCATGCGCTGTTTCCTATGATGTACTGACAATATAAATATTTTGTCGCTTACTGGTATTCTCTTGTTAATTTAAGATCATAAACTTTAATTTATTAATAGTGTTGCATTGATTATGACCTTTCATCATAGTTTATTATACATTACTAAAGCCTTGCATTTTTAATAAATTTCTGAAGTACAGAGTAAGGCCAGGAGTGTTACCAAATGAAGTGCTAATAAATATTCAGATATGTGCTACCTCTTTCTCTGCCATTACCAATAAGAAAGCAGTAATGTACAAAACAACTCAGAAATTTATCCTGTGTGCTTCCCCCATGCTCTACAGTTTCTTAGTCATTAATTGAGATCTTGTGTTGTAGCATTCACAGTTCTATAGGAATTTTGTCCTTCATAAAATTTATTTTATTGAACCTAATTTATAACTCAAATAATATAAATTTAGAGTGAAATTAATTCTGGCTCTAATGGGTTAATTTGTTCAATAAAATAAATTTTATGAAGGACAAAATTCCTATAGAACTGTGAATGCTACAACACAAGATCTCAATTAATGACTAAGAAACTGTAGAGCATGGGGGAAACACACAGGATAAATTTATGAGCCAGAATTAATTTCACTCTAAATTTATATTATTTGAGTTATAAATTAGGTTGAAGAAACATCAGAGAATGGTAATAAAACTTTATTTTCCTTTAAAAACATTTATATAGTGAAATAAACAGAAAAAGTGTATGTTGCATATATGCAATGCTAGGCACTTGGATAGATTATTATTGCATTGCATATATGCAATGCTAGGTTATAATGGATTAAATGACAAGAACTAGATACAAAGACAATCCCTGATAGTAATTTTCCTTATGCTAATCCTGTGTTGTATGTAGTAGTAACATGCCCTACCACTTGTTCTTGTTATAATGTTCATATATCTTGACTTATTATAGCTGATGTGATGAGCTTCATGGCTGTAGGGATTTTTTGGTTGACTGGATATGGTGATAAGCTCTTCATTTTCTCAGAACAGCTGCCAGAGTAGCCTCAAAACCTGATTTTTGAGTTTTCTTAATTTTCTAGTCTAAATCGAATATATTAAAATTCTACAACTTTGATATTTAAATCATCTGAATTATAAACAATTGTTTTTTTTAAGGCCTTTTTAAAGTTTATTGTCATTGTTGGGGTTCAGAGACTATTCTGTCAGATTTCATTGTAAATGGGACTGTCAGAATAATTTTTTTTAGAGTGATGTTCTCAATAGTGTAGACTACATTTCCATGTTTTCTTAAGCTTTCTTTTTTGGTTGGTCATCTTCAACCCATACTTGTGCTGTACCACAACATATAGTAATGTTATATAGGACACTGATAGTTCATAGAGGTATTTTTCAATTTGTCCTACATACTGAATTTTTCTAACAGAATCTTATATGAATATAAGTTGTATAATTTTAGCATTCAGATGTGTTGAAAAATAAACATACAAGCAAAATCAAATAAATATAATTAATATTACATTTAGAAGTTGCTATTGCCACTCATGACTGACTCATCACATTCATATGTGTGACATCATTTCCTCATGTGTCATGTAGATGGGAGTGACACTTGTATTAACAATTTGTGGGCTGGAAAACACATGTGTGGGATGTCAGGGGAACTACAATTTGCTGTTGCATCCACAGTTGAATCTTAAATATGGTGTACTCATATAAGGCGTTAATCATAGAAGATTTGTGACTGATATTCTTACAATGTACTTGTAACTTTTATCAGCTAAAGAGGATATATTTTAGTCATCTGATATCATTTTATTTAATCTCTATTACCAGTTTTAGTTCAACTATAAATTTGATGCTAGGGTTAAATTTCAATCATATAGAAAAAATAAAGGTATCCAAACCTGTCACAAAATGAGCCCTCTCAGATTAGGTAGGCATATTTTGATGTGCATCTGTTACCTTAGTCAAAGTTCACATGAAATGTGAAGTGGTCTACATAGTAACTTAAAACTTTCTACTACACATATAAGTGTGTCATGTCTTACAACAAAAAATTAAAGAGGCTAAAAAGATTATTCTCTCTCTTAAAATAGTTGTTTCACAGCCAGAAATTTTATTTAGAATTTTATAATTTCCCATCAAATTCTTTGCTGTTTACATTAACAGGTTACCATTGGTGCTCCTGATTTATTGCTATTAGCTTATTCACATAAAATATTTTTAAAGAAAAATGATATTCACTTTTTAAACTTGACAAAATTTGGATTGTTTTAGTCTGCCCACAGACAAAACTAAAAAAAAAATAAAAAATTATTGAAATTTTAAATAAAAATGTGAATAACACAAATTGAGCAATAATGAATGCAATGACATGCTGCAAGCTCTGCTGGAAACATAAAAATCATGTCCTGGAATGTGGTGCTATGAAACAAGTTGCATGTGAATTTTACTTTAGAAACAAGTGGCTTTATTTTTTTGTAATATGATTTTAAATTTGTATTGAGCATATAATAATATTTAAGACTTCCAATTTTTCTTTATTTTCAAGTTGTATAACCATAGTAAATGAAACATTTTCTGTTATATTTGATAATTATTGCATGTACTGTAGGGATGGAATAAATCATTAGTTTAGTGGGTAGTGATTTCCATACCCTTTTTATTAAAATTACTCATATACTGTTTAGTATATGAATAAATTTTATTCATTTTCTGTGTTTTTATGCAATGGTACAATTATTTTGGGACAACCTTAAAATTATTCAGGGATAATGATTTTAGAAGGGTATTAATTATTAAAAAATTTAGAATTGTTGAAAATATTCAATACCATTTTGAATTTCAAGCTATTTACTTAAGAGTTATTAAATTAATTTCATTTAAAAGAATGTTTGTGGAAAATTAGCTTGTCAGTCAATGTGTGAATATTTTGGAGATGATGTTCCTAGTCTGTGTAGATTGATATTTAAGAGGTAACTGTAGTGAAATTCATTTAGGTTTTAACATCATGATAAGCATTTCATCTGTAGCTCCCCTAATAGAAACATTGTGTTAAAGTTCAGTTTAGAACATGCAAGATTAGATGTCATCTATCTTATACTTGCTAACTTGATGTGCTGCAGCTGCCATACACTTAACATATGGTGTCTTTTGTGTGCCTGCTTTATTGACATGACAAAATTAAGAAATTGACTGAGCTGCTTTATAAAATCACTACCCTTGTTTAATGAGCCAGTATACTGGAGAAATTCTCTGAACTGCTTTATAGAATCCCTACCCATGTTTAATGACCCAGTATACTGGAGGAATTGACTGAACTGCTTTATAGAATCCCTACTTATGTTTAATGAGCCAGTATACTGGAGAAATTGACTGAGCTGCTTTATAGAATCCCTACCTATGTTTAATGAGCCAGTATACTGGAGAAATTGACTAAACTGCTTTATAGAATCCCTACCTATGTTTAATAAGCCAGTATATTGGAGAAATTGACTGAACTGCTTTATAGAATCCCTACCTATGTTTAATGACCCAGTATACTGGAGGAATTGACTGAACTGCTTTATAGAATCCCTACTTATGTTTAATGAGCCAGTATACTGGAGGAATTGACTGAACTGCTTTATAGAATCCCTACCTATGTTTAATGAGCCAGTATACTGGAGAAATTGACTGAACTGCTTTATAGAATCCCTACCTATGTTTAATGAGCCAGTATACTGGAGGAATTGACTGAGCTGCTTTATAGAATCCCTACCTATGTTTAATGAGCCAGTATACTGGAGAAATTGACTGAACTGCTTTATAGAATCCCTACCTATGTTTAATGAGCCAGTATACTGGAGAAATTGACTGAACTGCTTTATAGAATCCCTACCTATGTTTAATGACCCAGTATACTGGAGGAATTGACTGAGCTGCTTTATAGAATCCCTACTTATGTTTAATGAGCCAGTATACTGAAGGAATTAACTGAACAGCTTTATAGAATCACTACCCTTGTTAAATGGGTCAGTAAACCAAATTCCTAGTTATTACAGTCACAATACAGTAAGCATGGTGGTAATCATCTATTTTTGTCTGGTGGGAGTATCTTATCTCTTGAAGAGGACATTATCTTATCAGGGCATAAGGGGAAATTTATTCATTATGATATACCTTGTGTATGAGATGGCTGTCAATTTGTTCTGATATTGTCAGTTGTAAATATGTCTGCTGTCTAGCCTCTTATCTCTTATATTTTGCAAGTTATAAAATTGCCTGTTATTGAGTCATTAATGACTTATTTTTGACATTCCTAATGTTTTATTTTTTTATCAAACTCATTTATCCTTGCCAATTTTTTTATTTGTATATTCATAATTTCAAAACACTGGTTTGTATGGGAAGTGTGCAAAAAAATAATTTTGCAATTAGTAGCTCCTAGAAAGGAAAAATGGCTAAAGTTTTATTCAGCAAGTGTATTTTTCACTCAAATATTTTTTCAAGCCACCTGTATTTCTTAATTTAATTTATTATTTCTAGTCAATCACATGGTATTTACTTTGTTTTATTTTTGCTGTTAGTACTTGGGAAATTGTATTTCTGAATAAAATATTTATGTAATGCTGTAAATGTGATATGTCATTTTCCATTCCCAATCTTCATTCTTTTTCCAGGCTGATTTTATTGTCAAGTTGTTAGAAGTGAATCAATGTTGTTTTTGCAATGAACATTAACTAAAGAGATGCCACTGAAAGCTCCTGTTGCACTGATTTGAGATGTTTATGGTTGTGTTATGGGTTTAGGAATAAACCTGTTGAAGCATACTCCAGGTTTATGAGTATTCTCATTTACAGTTGTCTAGTCATAAGGTTCAGTAAATTATTCTCATCTTATATTGAATCAAAATAAGTTTATTCTATTTCAATGAACAAACCATATTTATTTATATTATAAATGACACAAATAGATTACTATTGAAGTTTACTTGTGTGTTGCCTACTAGTTTGTACCACACGGTTGTGCATCTTTTCATTTGAAACCACCATGTGTGATAGTCAGTCAGAGCAAGAAAGGAGGCTGCAGAGCAGACTCCAAAGGTAAGTTCATGCAATAATAAATTCTTTCATTTTTCTGAAATGGTGAGCTTTTACTAATAATAAGTCAAAACTTTTACTGAAATGTATTTTGGCATCATGCATTTAGCAACTTTTCGAACTAATCTTTTATCTCTGTGACAAAATGTTATTTGCATGTGCTTGACATATGGTTGGCTTCAAATTATGTAATTTTCTTTAGATAATACTATAGTTTTCATAGATTTTGTACAAATCTTTAAAATTTGGGAAAGAGGGCCTTCTGTTTTTCAGTGTATCTATTTTTCTGTGATAATTTTTTATAGTGTTACTAATCATGGTATGTAATAAGTTTGGACCATGAGTCACTGTATTTCTTGTTAATGGATTCTGTTTTCTTGTACAGGTAGGTTCTCCTGAGTAACTTGCAATTATTTAATAATTAGGAACTGTATTGCACTCTACCATTTTTATATTTACTTCTACTTACAAATGTTTGCAGATGTGTGGTAATGTATGTTGAGGTAGATATTCTGATAGGTGAATGCATCCAATTTTAAATTATTCTTAGAAACAGCACTACAGGAAGTAATAGGGAGTGTCCTTTGACTAAATTTAGGGATTATACATTACATTTATTTATTTACAGAGCACAATTTCCTTTATGAATCCAGCAGCTAATATGGTCAAATGCAGAGTTATGACTATTACTGCGGTGAACTAAATGACCTACCATTTGGAAGAGGGAGTGGGGTTATATGGAGAATAGTTATATTGATACTAATGATTTTCATAAAAAATAATTTAAAAAAATTATAGGTGTAAGAAATATAAAATAATAATGAAGAGAAACTAAGTGCCTTCCTTTTGATTTGAAAGTATACCACACAATCAATTGAAGGAAGAAACAACCAAGATTTTCTATTTTATTTTATATATTTATGAAAGTTCTGAGAGTTCCTCTAATTTTCTGTCCAGGCTTTGGCGTCTCATGGTGGCTGTTACAAGAATTGTGTTCGTTATAATCAACAATTTCTACTGCATCCCCGTGCATCTGTTGTGGCTCCTGCTGCTTCAACCTCTGCGGCTTGTGTGTTCTAGCCTCTACTGGAAAATTGAGGGTGTATTCTTCAGGTGTGGATGTTTATACCAATGTGTACTTGAAATTTAAAGTTATTGGTTGTGGTGAACATTTTGTGCAAATCTTCCTGTATGAGCTGCTTTCTGGTATGAGCTGCTGTTTAAAGTACACAAATAATTGCATGCAATAATTTTGTAAAGTATAACTTGTTCTTTTTTGTGGAAGAGGTGTTACAAATTAAATGTGGTTAATCCATAAACTGAGGCTAAAATTTACTACTTGGTTGTATTATTTAGGCCATCACAATGGAACTATTAAGACAATCCTCTGATCATTTTGGCCACAATAGTAGCTGAATCATTCTTTGTATGAATACTTTACCCCAATGAATTAGTTTTTTGCACATCATAATATGCTTTGTTAAAAACATGGATGTTGCAGATTTGGGTTTTGTTGACTGTGTATCATCAACACTGGCATTCTCCATTAAATTAGAGAAGTGCTGGTTTTTACTAGCTTTCCAAGTGTCAAATATGGTATTAGTTAAAGATTTTATTTATTGATGAATTGTTGGGATTCTGATCCATAATATCAAGCTTTATTGCATTGTTTACATTCATTCCTAATTTGTTACAGAGTTATGAGTTTAATTTAAGAAAGTTAAATAAGTGGAAAAAAGTCTGTGAAGCTTAAGTACTTGGTACTGTATGCATGAAAATATCAAAAAATTATGTAGAAATGGTTTACAGTTCTAGTTCTGTTCTAAACAAAGAACATCAATAATGAGTGTATACCACCAGTCTTAAATCCTGGCTAGTTATAGCTTCTGATATTCTATTCTCTTTAGTTGCTTTAGAAAACCATAGCAAAATTTCGAATAGTGCTGATTTTTGATTGACAATACATTATTAGCTTGTGCAAAAAAGAGTTGGAAGCATAAAAAAATGAAAGGAAGAGTTTATCTGAAATTAATTTTATTTTCTCAAACTCTGGCAAGATTTAATCAATCTAAGCTTGTAAAAGACATCTTAATCATAACTTTGGTATGTGTTATCATTATTATAGATTTATACTAATGCATAAGTCTTTTATGACTGGTGTTTTATGAAGACTGAACTATCTCATGGGCAGGAATGCTCTCCAAAGATACTCAAATAAGTTTGATGAGCCGTACTGTATTCATATTTAAGTAAATTCTCTAAGAGATTTCCTTTGTTTTGCAAATGTGTGAGCAGCATTGAGTTTCAATTGAAGTAGCTGGTTTATCATAACTCTAATGTGTTCAGGTGGTTGCTGTCCATGGTAGCAATGTGGTCCTACTCAGCAGGATATGACATCATTGAACTTGGAGATGATGTGAGTAGAAACTACCTTCTATCAAGGTAGCATCTGTATCATTACAATACAACAACTTGGAGATAATATGGATAGAATCTATTTATAACAAGGTATTATATTTATCTTGGATGTAGAAACAGTTGGAGATGTACATAGAAACTGCCTGAGAAATGGTAACTCATTGGCAGGAGTAATTTTTGACATTAGTTGTTGAAATCAGATGAGAGAGGCATACCTTTGGAGGAAGATAAAAGTAAAGGTGTAATGTATTGCAAGGTCTCAGTTGAGGGCTTCAATCATGAGTACATATTTCTGTAAACACATGTAAACTGGAGTTGTCTCTGAGACGTTCACGCCTCGGCCGCACACCTGAAAAGTATATTTTTATAGATGAATACACTTTTGCTGAAGCGACATAACGTGTAGTTGTGACTGACCAGGTGTGGAAGCTGAGCCAAGACCGCACTCTGGTCATGTACAACCATCAGTCCACGTCAGATGTGCCGCTCATCATGGCTGCCTTCAACTCGAGGCCTGGCTTCTCCACTGGCACTGTCATGTGGATCATGGACCGCGTGTTTAGACTCACCAACTTCGGGGTGGTGTCCCTTATGCACGGCGACTTTTTCATCAGGGCCGTGAGTGCTGCTTGCTGTCACAAACCTCCTTTTCAGTAGAACTTGCTTAGGTGAATAATACATCTTTAAGCTACTACTTAAACAAATTTACTCAAAACCCGAGAGTTGTAAGTACACACCCAGATAGTGGAACACTTATTGAGTACTTGATATCGTTGCAAGAAGCGGTGAAAAGTTTCTTAAACAGTTAGTTAATGGACAAATTGTCAGTAGAGTCTGTGCAGTACCTAGACATTGAAACTTCAATACTCTGGTTGTAAACTAAGCTGAAGAAGCAGAGGAGAGGTCGATCATTTCCAGGAGAGATCCCACTGCTATCTCAGCACAGCCTCCACTCTGTCCCTTAACATACAAATTTTATTATTGCAGGCTTTATATGCAATGAATTTACGTGTCGAAAATTTAGGCTCCAAATCCTGCTCTTTAAAATTATTTGATTAAACAATGCTGCTAATTTCATAAAAAATAAGTTACAAGTTCAGTCACGTTTGAGTACCACATAGGGGTTTCAAGGGCTACAAAGTTTATAAATAAGGGTGCGAGACACGTGTGGTACTCAGACGTTCCAAAAAAAGATGTCTGACTACCACATGCGGATTTCAAGGGCTACAAATTTTATAAGTAGTGCTGTGAGAGTCATATGTGATACTCAGACGTTTCAAAAAAGACGTCTGACTACTACATGTGGGTGACAGACTGAAAGGGTTAAATCGTGCAATTCAGTATTATCGGATATCATTTGAAACAGCAGGAGTATGAGTGAAGAACCAATCCTGATTTAGCAGCAACATCCTTGAACAGCTTTGTACCTCTAATTTACCTTTCCCTTTTTGTCAAAAGCAGTCTAAAACATCAGCTTCAATATTTAGACTGGACATTGTACAAATAAGGCCCTATTCTTCTACTTCTACACGATTTTGCATCAGCTGTTCATTTTTGGAAGAATACGTGTGCTCTACACCACCAAATGGTTATGTGATTATTTTTAAATTTTACAGCGGGAGGTGCAAATTTACAGTGGCTGTTTTTATTCACTGTTAATTACTGATAAAGTTTACTAACGCCACTCGTTCCTTCAGGGCAAGACTCACCGAGAGTCATCTTTGCTAGCACTGCGTCAACATCTGTCCAGCTTCTACCAGCCCATGGATCGCAAGTGGATCGTGCTGTTCCCTGAGGGTGGTTTCCTATTCAACAGGAAACCCATCAGTCAGAAGTGAGAGCATAGTCTCATTCTTTATCATGAACTCCAGGTTGTAACTTTCGCTGCTCACGAGAAGCCTTTGAAATACTTGTCACGCCCGTAGATGCTTTTCTACCTTGTAGTGCAATACAAGCCGCGTCCATAGACGCTCTGCATGTTGATTTGTTCTCTCTCTAATTTTTTAGGCCGCTAATGGCAGGCAAATTATTTTCCTTCAAACTGGACGAGAATAATCGCCGTAGATTGCAGGTTGAAATCCATGAAAAAGTGGATGTCATTTTTGCATTATACGAAGTGCATTCAAGTTACAACACCTCCGATGTTTTATCTCAAGACTGGAAACAGAAACATGCGGTCTGTCTTAAAATAAGTGTGCACTCGTTGTGAATGACAGAGATGGCAGCACTGTACGGTACACGGAACTCTAGCGGCAGCGGTGAGAGCTCATTTTAACAACTTCTCACATTACATGCTTTAGTCAAATTTAGTCGTGACTGCCAACAAGCTTCACACCTAGTGTGCTCAGTTAACATTTGATGGCACCAAGGACTTTCGTTGGAGGTAGTGTGGCTGTAGTGAGACTCCAAAAAAAGAAGAATTATCTTGAAAGATTCCAAAATGAGGCTTATCATACATCCCTGTTCTTCCGTAATTTTCACTTCTATCTTTCTTTTAATTTTTCCCGTCTCTCAAAATGAACGAATTATTCAATAAAACTCCTGCTCTAGTACAACCGCTTCGGTTATTCTCTGCTTCTCTTCCCAGAAAACTTTGCATATTTGAGTGTTACTTTTGACTACGTGCGACGTAGTAACTCCAGCTATCACTTTCGGCTTGTCTCAATTGCTAACGCGCTTGTTGCCCCACACTTTGTTAGCTCCAGATTATTAGTTATTGACCGTCCAATCACAGAATTTGACATTCACTTTTGATATTCTAATGATTCTGTCTGCTGTGCGAGACTTACAAATAGACGATTTTGTATCCTCATTAAAATTTAACGGTGATGTTAGCAGTTATTTGTTTCTTGCTTATGCATCTGCAGGCTAATATTCTCATGTCCAGGCTGGTTGCAGCAAATCCAATTGACTGTTAGTGAAACTATCTGTTTAAGTTTGATTGGCTTGACCTCGTGTGTGTGTGTTGTCATCTTCATGTATGCTATTTCAAAGTACTTATATTGTTCATGGTGAGTGACCTGATGGCATCATTTCAGGTACGGGCAGAAGTTAGGCTTGCCACATCTACAGAATGTCTCCTTGCCTCGTTCTGGAGCTCTGAAGGCTATACTGGACCACTCCCATGCTCAGGGAGACCAGGGTGAGTGAGGGGTGCTGGGGGACCAGGGTGAGTGAGGGGTGCTGGGGGACCAGGGTGAGTGAGGGGGGGGGGTCACTGCTGAGACTTGTGCGTACTTGAAGATTTGGACTCATTGTTAATTGTTATTTGTCCAAGAATTGTGGAATTACAAACGGATAATAGCGGACTATTCAGTCTCTGTTAACGTCCTATGACTACGCGATTGGATTCATTACGTGTTTTGTACTTCGAAAGTATTTTCCAAGTTCAATAGAGAATGTGTACTAGATATTCTCTATTAAAAATAGTCGTCTTCTTTATCAAACCCTTGCAAAATAGCTAAACAACATTCTCATGTATTTAACAACAAAATATATCCTTTTTATTGGTGCTTGTGCAGGCATTAAGTGGATTGTGGACGTGACAGTGGGCTACCCAGGAGGTGTGCCTTTGAATCTACAAGCGCTCATTGCTGCTCATCGTCCGCCTTGCAATGTAGTGATGCACTACCGCTGTTACTCTGTCAGCAGCGTGAGTTCTACGCCTCCCATCTTCTCTAGTGCTCAGAGAATGCGTGCTTGTACATGTAGCCGATAAATGAGACTCTGTCTCGATCATAGATACCTCACTGACACCTATAGAATAGAATGAGGCGATAGAAACGAGCCATTTGGCCCATTCTTGGGTCACTATGGACTATGATATTGATATTCAAAATTGATACGTGATGATGACTCTGATACTTGAGATTGATAGTGATTATCCAAGAAGCATTTGCTAAAATCTAAAAAGCAGCAAAGGCTGCTCTATTATGTATTAACCTTTAAAGACATATTTGAATGCATACTTTTATTACTCGTTTTTTCAATAATTTTATTTTTATTGAACTTATTCACGTTTTGCTCTCCACTCTTGTGAAACAACAAGCCTTACAGTAATACGCATACATTGTGTTAATGTTAGGAAACTACTTGACTTGAAGTCTCATTAATAAGCTACTTTAGAGGTGTACAAATACTTATCTCGTCGCTGTAAATGCCACCGATTATCTTGAAATTACTTTAAAGTTGGATTTAACCCTTTCACGACCAAATTTTTTCCGTACTGATCAAAATATTGCGTAAATTACCACTTATCTTTACTAATCTCTATGTAATTTGGCCGTAATTTTGAACGAAATATTTAAAATATGGGACTAAAGGGAATGATTTTTAAAGTTTGTTTGGGACATATTAACCCAACGGTAGCGAAAGGCTTAATGCAGGTTTACAGTACTATTTTTATTTCAATTTTTTTAATGTTGGCTTCATCTTCAGATTCCTCGAGATGAACCGTCGCTGAATGCATGGTTATACGAGCGCTACATTGAGAAGGAACGCATGTTGAGTGAATATTATGCTACTGGGGTGTTTCCTGACTCACCTTCAGAAGATTACCCAACTCCAGACCCCCTGCCACCTCTGGAGTCTCTTCAACCTTCACCAGCCAAATCTGTGAGTACTGATTGTGAACTTAACCCTCCCAGCAGTGCAACAAACCGTGATGCTGAGCAGTCTACTGCATTACCGGATCTGTCATCGCAGTCTCAATGTGTCCACAGACAAAGCAATGAACCTGCTTCAAATATGTGTGCGGACAGTACAACAGCAGCAGCAGCAGCAGCAGTGTCCAGTTTGCTAGAAACAAAGCGTAGTGGTGAGCAAGTTATTGGTGACTCGCTGTTTGTAAACAATACCAGTGGATTATGTGATAGCTTTAACAAAACTAGTACTAAGAATAGGACGTTAGATTTGAATTCTAGTGAAATCATTCCTGATGCAAATGAAATGTTATCAAAAGATCCAGTGAAGTCAAGTATATCTCGTTCTAGTTCACATTTGCCGAACGGTGAAGAAGTGGCTTCTCTTCCTGATACAGAAAATAACAATAGCCCTAAGCACGTGTGCTCTAGGTCTCCTGATTTTTCCATCGTTTCTTCTCATTCTTCCAATCCAGTG
The DNA here is from genome assembly GCA_006783055.1 of Trinorchestia longiramus. Taxonomy (NCBI): domain Eukaryota; kingdom Metazoa; phylum Arthropoda; class Malacostraca; order Amphipoda; family Talitridae; genus Trinorchestia; species Trinorchestia longiramus. Next base: position 168,676 of record VCRD01000273.1, read on the forward strand.
CCACCCGAGTCCCCAAAGCTGGTGCATCGAAACCGCAAATCGAATGATTCTTCCTCCAGTTCATATCCTGATAGACCGCCTTCTTTTGATACCAACACACAGGAAGTTTTTTGTTCCAGAACAAGGGAAGACCGTCCAAACCTGGGCAAGTTACCTGGTGCTGTTCTTAAACATGACCCTATCGAGTTTGCTTTCCGACACATTTTCTACATCGTGTCCTCGTACGTGGCTATCTGCATTTTCTCGTACGCTTATTCATACTTAATGTGTTGCTGACTACTTCATGACTCCCTTCGTGTGTATCAGGGTTCCTGCTGCTTACTGCTTCCTCGTCAGACTTGACGCAGGCTTTATTGCAATTAATGTTAGCGTGCGTCTCGTAAGTCCTTCATTGGCATCAGTCTTTTTTATTCCTACTTCATTTCATTGGTATTCGAGCCGTTGTTTGTAACTACTGCCGAGCCTGAGTGTTGAAGTGCTGCTAGTTATTCAGATGTGCATCATTTTATTCTGCACTTTGTATTTGGCAACACTTTCGTTTTGGTTGGTATTCATTGAAGCTTCGAGCCAGCTGGGAAGCAAGTTAAAAGCTGTTGTTACTTCTCTGACTTCCTCTTATTAATTTCATGTCCGCTGCTTGTTTTATTTTCTATTTGATTTTCATTCATATGGTAATTTTATCTCAAAAATATTTGTAATTTTCTTTAAATCGCAACCTGAAAACCGATATTCATTCTTGCTTGCTAGTTCTATGACGCACGTCTAATGAACTGTTTAGGCCTCATCGAAAAAGAAACGAATTGAAAACGTACTTGCAACCTCATTTTTTATAGTAAGCATTTCTAAAACGGTAAAATACTCGGTAGAGTCTTCCTTTATTTTCATTTAATTACTTATAGCAAAGCATTTCATGTTTTGCGACATGAGATATTCGTTACATAAAATTTTCGGGATATTCGGCGCATAAAATTTTCGGGATATTCGGCGCATAAAATTTTCTGGATATTCGACGCATAAAATTTTTGGGATATTTGGCGCATAAAATTTTCTGGATATTCGACGCATAAAATTTTCGGGATATTCGGTGCATAAATTATCGGGAAATTCGGCGCATAAAATTTTCTTCAAACTTAATTCACTGGACTCGGGAGGCTAATTCTATCATTCAATGCCAAAGTTAGTTCCTAACCAAGTGAAGTGAATTGTGTGCTAAAAATGAATTAATTTTCAATAAAGAGTTCAGATAAATCTGAAGCATTAACATGACTTTCGTAGAGTTTTCATCTAGTGGAGCTAAACAATTAAGTTTCCGCTGTCATATGAACATAAATCCAAGCCTCTTGATTTATTCTGCACTCAAATGCAACTTACCGTGTTTACAGTGCACATTTTTCAACCAATTCGTATAAAACTCGGTTGGCTTTGCGCAAGGCTCCGAGAATAGGTACATGTACCTAGCTATTATTATTATATTATTGGTGTTCAAAAATATTTTTGTCTCAACCACCAGTGAAGGGCTATCGGTGTGGCTTATATGATGGAGGTATTGGTCTAAAGTAATGCTACTGTGCGTAACTTTGAAAATTATTACCAGATACACTGTAGAGTAGCATGCTGTGGTACTCGTATTGCAAATTAACATTGAAGAAGAATACTGCCTGCGGGACCTACAGTCTCTCAGTCGAAGTTTTAGTTGATGCTTCTTTAGCTTAAGAAATTTGTTCATTTCTATTTTCACTCATCACAAACCTGCTTCGCTGCTTGCTGAGTAAGTTGCAAAGTTAACGTCAAAAGCTTGGGTAATTTGATGGCAAGGTGGTGAGTAAGATTCTCGGATGTCAGTGTTGATGCATTCCTGTCTTAAGGTATCTTATTTCATTACATAAGTATTACTTGCTTCTTTATTTCAAAGCATGGTGGTAAGTAGGATCATAAGCAATAGATGTAATACATTACAAGCTCTTTATTAACTCAGTCGAGCTTAGAACAGTTGTCTTGTTCGCAAAGGTGCATACCATTTATTTCTAGTTGCCATTACTGCCTCCCACCCATTTTTTTCAAGGCATTTTGAAGGCAGCTGTTAGGGATCTAGTTCATTTAGTAAGTGACGTATTCTTTCATCATTTTTACTCTATTTTCTTTTCACTCTACTCTTTCTCTCTCTCTCTCTATGTTCTTTTCACTTGATTCGGTCAGTATTTTCTTTTCACTCTGCTCTTTCTCTGTTTTCTTTTCACTTGATTCGGTCACTATTTTTTTCACGTTAGTCTCTCATTGTTTCATGTTTTGTGATAACAGACTTCTCAGGTGAACCACATCCTGCTGTAGTGTTGACTCTTTTGATATTTTCTTATGAGATGAATTCAGCGCCGGTCACTTTCAGGCTTCGATAGAAGAAATCGAAATTGCCCAATTTTGTGAACGCATTGAAACTTGTTTAAATAAGCGTTTACTCTCATGACTGAGATAATCTTAGTCTTCCTCGAACGTTGCCTGAAGACGTTATACGTTCCAGATATGCTCGACGATGGGAATTGTTATTTAATTTCTCATCAGTCATAACTCGGCATAAAATTTGGGAAAACTCGTTGTCGATGCAGTTTCTTATTTCTTTAATTCTGATTAATTATCTACAAACTTTGCCGTTTTTTGGGGGGTTTTGTAATCAGAAACAAATATTTGCCAAGCTAAGGTCTTTCGTTGAATTCAAAATGTTACGAACATTTAACCTTATAATTTCTGAATCAAGTCATTTCGCATACATTTCATCAGTAATTATTTAAATTATAATGGATTTAGAACGCGAATGGAATTGGTAATGCGTTCGCTGGCGACATTGTTCATTTACGTCACTACTGACGGATTTAGCCGTATATCGTACGCACAATCTCATACGACGATGTCATCAGTGACCTCTACGTTTGCTTCTCAATTCATCCTGTATTTTATTCGACTATTGCAACTATAGACCTCAGTGTAGCGACTGTTAGAAATTTTTCGTTATCAAGTCTTCTTTGTTAGGTAGAAGAGCGACGTTTGTACCAACATGCTAAATACCTGGCTTGAATTACCATTCTATCTCATAGAAAGATGATAAATGAACGTATGCTCTTAATTTGCATACATATTTTCTTGAATACTCATTCGACTTGGTTCGTGAATTAGTCACACAAAATGACACAAAAAATATTTGACCTAAGGTAAGATTAATAGGATTTCAGTTCACTGGTCAAATTCTTACTTAAATTCTCTTCAGCTGTCACTTGTCTTGCTATCTGCTTTTGATGGTCGATTGTAGTCTTATTATATTGCGTTTAGGTTCCTTGTAAATTTTCAGTTAACAAATGAACAAAATGCTGAGAAATTACGTCTCTGATTCAATCATTCTGTTTTCCTGCAAAGGCTGTTTTGTTGGATTATGAATGATTCTTGCGTGAACTCTTAGCAGCAGCAACATTGAATTGTGAAGTTTTTTTTACAGCGAGTCTTGACTTGTATTCTTCTCCCATTGAAGCAAGTGGTGTTTAATATCGCTGACAGCATGACAAACACTGATGAACATGGTTTGTTCATCGTAGTTACAGTGTCAACTAATTTGTTCCTGTCCTGCAGGGTATATTTTCATTGCCCACGTTTATTCCTATCGATGGTCAATTACGAGTCCATAATATTGCCCAAACGTGCTTGGACTTCACTTACCATACGATTGCTACCTAGGAAATAGGTTTGCCTATTTGAGTCGTTAGCATTCACAGTTGTGAAAAAAGGATACATTTTGGTTGTCCTCTGCCGCCTAGTGACAAACTGTCCAGATTTCCGGCCTACTATCTACCATGACATTCACGTACATGAGACAGGCATCCCAATCGCCAGTTTTTGCCCTTCTTGATCGGATATTTTTAATTTTTATGCACGAAACTTACCGAATAATGTGCATATACGCTTCATGTATTGTGTGTTTATATCATATTTACATTTTATACATTAAGAATCACAAGTTTTGGTCGACTTCATGACCTACAAACACCGTACTGTTGTTATTGTTGTTGCTGTTGCCGAGCCTTATTATGCGTGGAAGCTCGCACTACGCAAGAATGAAATCTTGTTTTGAGATTGTAGTGTTCGTGTACTGCTGTGTCTGGACTGCCGTCTTACCTACGTCACTGGGGATGTAGTTCAGGTGTAGAAAGTCTTTATCCTTCATTTGAACGTTTATGCTCAGGTATATTGTAGAACATTTGGCCGTCCTCACGCTTCTCAGAACTGCTTTTCGTCCCAAGCTTCAGCAATACTCCAAATATTGAATCAATTTTGAGTTACGTAGCAGCAAATCGAAATTATGATTAATGCAAAATTCGATATAAACACAAGAATGACGTTTTCTTTCAACTGGGCCACAACTTCATGATGTTATTACAGATATATAGGTCAACGTATCATGTCCTCTAAAATCCGTGAATCCGAAGTTGTTTTCTAACTTTTAGACGTGAAATATAATAAGAACATGGATCCTTTTGCTCAGATTAATGTGAATTTTTTATCGTCAACATTGTTTATAGTTCAATTGAATTGCCATTTAATTCTTCGTTGATGTATACAATGCTATTCAAAATCGTATTTGTGTCAGTGTATTTTAACTTCTTTTCACATTCATTTAATGTGCAAATTACCTCAAATCTCTGTGGATGTAATGTCATTTTAAGTCTTCGTGATACTTCAAACGCAAAGGGAACTACTCTCCATCAAACACATGCGCGATGTCAATCACGAAATATGTATTTTTATTTGATCGCCTTATTCTTGGTTACGTTTGAATGCATAATTATGGTGCTAATGATGCACTTAATGTGTAGCGTACGCGCTTCTTCACATGGCTTATTAGATTCATAGTTCGGGCAGCTGTCAAAGTTTGTGTTCGTGGTAGCCGCATGCTGGTGAGAAAGACTTGCGCATGAGTGGTGATGTAATGCATATATATAATTAGAAACGAGTTTGCCTAGTTACTTTGGATCAGCATATTTTGTGTCATGCTTGCGAGTCGCAGGGAAATTTATAGCAATTGGGTTAGAGGATGCTTCCCTCAAGCGATCACTTTGTACATTTGTAGGCGTTAGTTAGTACAGTAGGACGTAGATAATAGACATCTTGTAGCAGAGACTCCATGAGTCCTAGTTTCAGTGATCAGCGCACAGCTCTTCAAGAAACAAATCTTGAATCAATGAGAATATCTGTAGCATATATGAACTTTTCTGATAAATGTTACTTATTTCACATATGTTTATTTAATCGTTGAAGGTTTCATGAAAGTCTTCTTGACTGACATTTCTGAACTACTAGAGCATCAAAAAGCGAGTAGAAAATGCGTAGTCTAAGGGAATTATTAATTTAATTCTTACAGTTTCCTTCATTGTGTATACTGCAACTTTTTATATGTCCAGTACTTTCAATTACGCGCCCCACCACGCTTTGACTGCAGCCATTGCCCAGCACTTCTTCCCTCTGTTACTGCCACACCCACTTCTATCAACCATTCAGTTTTTTTACCTTTTCACTATCAAAATTCCAATCCTATGTCTCACTAGCCTTGCTGTACTATACCTCTCTATTACACCCGTTTCTCACCATTTCAACGCTCTCACGACCACTAGCTAGCACTAACTATATCACTATAAATCACTTCTCATGCTATTCTTGTTCTTTTGTCATTTTCTATTTCCTCGTTATAACTATAAGTGATAAACTTACCATCCGATAACAAATAATGCCTGTGGAGTAATCGGGTCCAGCCCTATTCCATGTGGTAGTAAAAAGTACGTGCTTGCAGATTTGACTCTACATATTGTTTTACAAAAGGTGCACAAGTTATTCAAGGGAAAATGTGCCCTACGAAGGCATACATAACTTTACAAGAACACCAAAGACGTCGTTGAAGAATTTCGAGCGTTTGTTAAACAAGTTGGGATGTAAGTTATGCTTTCTCAACAGGCTGAATTATTTTTCAACATTTAGCAAAACATCCCCAGACTATTAGTTTCTTAAAATCCGTTGAAATAATGCCTCAAAAATGTCTAAATGTGGTTGGGAAATTGCCTCTACGAGAATGAATATGCGCAATCATGCTCAAAGTTGATTTTTATTATTGCGTGATAAGGCACGAGTTTTCATCACTTCGTAATTCTACATTAATAGTGAAATCAATTAAGTTAATTAAATTAATTCTTGCTGAATTGTCCGAAACTGGATACAAATTGGAATTGAATAACAGTTTCCATAAAGTTTGCTGGGTTATCTGAAAGGAGGCGTTTTAGCACGACTTTTTCAAATTATTTTGAATAAAGTTATATACGGGAAACTTACTTCGTCATATTTAAATCCTTTACAGCTTTCGTCTTTTCTCATTTACTTTAAGTTTTTAAAGAAGTTTGCTGTCCTCGTAATAATTCTTTCCCGAGTGTTCACCTCACCGCCAATTTGCTACACCTGCCGCATTCACCACGCTCTTTTTTCCTTCGATACAATTTCTATTCCTCGTACTTCGTAACTAAATGTTAAACACGTGATTAAGGTAGGTGTGCCATTATAGGACATTGACGAAATCACATCGCGTTTGTAAGTCATAATTATAGGCAGGCTCTTGAGGCTGTATGAATATATGATCTCTTTGTGTATTGCACAGTTTGAGATACCAGGAGTGTCGAGAGCTATCCATAGCTGTTTCAGCAGTACTGGTGACGTCATTTATTGTGGATGCAGTTCCTTCGTCAGACATTTTCCAGGTCTTTTCTTGTGGAAGTCACTGACGTATCTAACCGGCAAACTCAGGTGCACGTATGTGCCGGGGCGGCTATTAAATTAATATTTGTAGTAGTTGTTATTTCTATTTTATCATTTAAATGGCATTTGAACCGCATTCTATTTGCGTTAACTTGAAGAGCGATCTTGTAGAATATGGTCTATGTTCCATTGCCAATTTCCTTGCAAATCACACGTATTACGCTTGCGTAAAATATCAACTTTAGCTTTGAATAACTTGAGTTCCTGTAATTTTTATTGTTGTCTTGAGTGAAATTTCTCACTAGCCTGACACGCTTATGTTTTGTTTTTCGAAAATCATGATTTGCGAAGAAACCTATTTTGCATAACGTTGTGTTGGATTCAGAGTATAGAACTAACAGCCAGTTTCTCGAAGTAGATTTCGCCAGCTTTTGACATGGTATGTAGTTGCTTTGAAATTTATATTCCTAGCAGGATTGGCGCTGTTCGAAAATATCGTTAACTCTTTATAACATTCATCAGCATTGTTTGTAAAAATACGGAGATTTCAGGGGTTTAACATATCTTTCCATTGTTCATCTCCCTTTTGTAGAGGTTGTCCACCAGCCATTTGAAGACTTCAGTGTAATCGTTTTTACTTGTCTTCTTTACTTGGTACGATATGTATATAAATCGAGGCTTATTTTAAAACTGAGTGCGTTATAGTTCTTCACAATAGTCTAATCATAATTTACATTCATTTAGGACTATTTATATAACAGAAGTCATTATTTCATCCACCCTTGCCGTCAGCTGTGGTGCAGGCCTTCGTGTCAGAAGCAGAAATGCCTGTTGAAGTCGTGAAACACAAAGCTGTAGCTACCCAAACGCTCGAGGCAGCAAGTATGAGTGATAATTTTGATAACCTGCTACGGTTTGTGTGACAAATGCTAAGTTTGTAGACCTAGGAATGAACGTTTCTCCCAAGATTTTCATATCTGATTTAATGAATTTATTCCTGTTTCGTAGTCAGGCTATGAATCCTGCAGCACTAATACTGCATCCGCAGCTTGACAGTCAGCTAAGGTTCTTGACTGCTTGAAAAAGGATTTGTAAATAATAAATTTCAACGAGTTTTGAATCATAAGACGCTTTCTACGCGTTTTAGGTCTTAATTTCGCGTTTTCATATGAAAATTCATCCATAGTTCAGTAGTTGATGAAAAGTGTTTTCGGGTACAATGTAGCTAGGTATTTTCTGAGGTGCTCGTTATATATCCCGAATTTTCTTTTGGGAGAACGTATTGATATACATTTTATTTTATCCTTTTTTTGCTTTTCATACCGCGATTGTTGTCATTAACTTACGAGCGAAAGGCTTGCATATTTCAAAACCTTGAAGCTATTTACAATATTACTCGCTGATGAAACACCTTTCAGACGCTGTTCCTTCAAGCTTTCAAGCTTATGCATCCTTACGTTGTAATTTATTCCGTACTAGTCAGAAGAAAAAATTTTAACCCGAGTCCTACTTGTTAGGAGCGTGTGCTGAATAAATTATCTTTCAGCATAGCATGCTACTCGCAATCCTCAGGAGAAAGGTAGGATTCCTGAGCTTCTCTCAAGAAGTGTACGAATGTTGTCTGGTCTATTTAACGTCCCTGGAAGATGTAGTATTTCTAAAACTATGAACAGTTACCCGCGTAGATTTAACAGCTCTGACTGGGACAATTCGTAGGTTTTAATTTTCAATTTAAAAGGACTTACTTACAGTGCCCATTTTTGTTCTGCGGCGAGGTGGCCTACTTCTGTTCTAGCGCAGTTGCGTCTGGATTTGTCATACGTTGGTGCGATGTAATCAATATAAAGTGCTGCTTACTGACATGGTGCGCCTAGGTTCAATTCGATGTAAAATTATCTCATGATAAGGTGTAACCGCAGGACGACGGAAGTTTCCCAATTTTCGTATTTGTTTATTTCAGTTCAGTTTTATTTTTACTAACTATCGGAACCTTATAGACCTATCTAATCTCACCTAAACAAACTTGACCACGCATCCCTTGAACCCTAACCTTTGCTTTAACTTTCGTCTTTATCTTACTAGATATATATTTCCTCACTCAAATTAATCCCAACTAATCCAACGTAATCCTAACTTAACTTCGCTTTCTCCATTTAATAATAACTTGTAAATAGTAAACGGCTGCCACCTCGGATATCGTACGGCATAATTTTTAATGAGCAAGCGCACATAATCGAGACTGACCAAATTTGACACTGCTAATATCGCCGGGCCGCAAATGGATATAATTTTGCTAGGACCTTATAAAAAGCCCCAATTCATCGGTCTTTGGTTTCTGTTGAATGGAAACGAAAATAATGAAATCGTACATCTGCATTTTCAACATGATTCAATTGTTTATTTCTACTTAGGATTCACCCTTCTATGCGAGTTATTTAGCTTTCTTTCAAATTTAAGTTGCAAATCCTTTTTGGGTTTTGTATCTCTCTTATCTACAAAATGCTGCATGATTCAGTTCGACTTCAAGTAATGCACAATATTTCATCAAGTATTCTTAGTTCACATTAACTCTTGATTGTGTTTTGGTTGAAGTTGTTTAGCATGTTCTAACCTCACGTAATTATAACTTTTTCGGCCACCTCCCTTCAGAGCGGAAAATTAAAATTGTAACATTTGAGACTGCCCGACGAGAGTGGATAAGATTCCTAACTTGTTTCGAAGAGGATGTGTACTGATATTCTTCGTTCGTATCATGCCTGGAAAACGGGCTTTTCTCAGCGGAGGAGGTATTCCAAACTTCCTACTCAATCCTGAAGGCTGTCGACAGTTAATCAGGTGGGAAACACAGTCTTCCTCATTGGTCTATTCCTTGAGGAGTACCATTGTTATCCAACCTCGCGCACTACTTCAGCTGAAACGTTGTGAGGTTGGTGAGCTGTGGACAGCTGGTATAATCACATATCTTCTTCGTGATGATTATTGAACACACAATTCTCTACTGATTTCCGTAATTTTCATTTCAATAATTGTCTCTGAAAAATGAAGTTGTATATCTTTCTTGCAGAGCCGTTTTCAAAGTAGTACATATGTTATAGTGAACTGACGACGCGCCCATTCGTAAAGTAAGTCTTTGCTTCTCTCAGACATAATTCATTTCCTAGTTTGTATCATTTGATTGAATATGGCATTTTCTGCAAAAATTTGAAATTTAATGAGGAATGTCTTTGTTGCCGATTCAAGCTTAGTATTCGTTTTTGAAAATATCAGTTTTTTAATGTCTGAAGTCAATAATTGCCTTGTTCTAATTTAATAGTTTAAGTAGAATGTGTTGCGTTATTTCGTTTGTGCGCTCTCAAACGTTGGTTTTCATGCTCGTTAATTTAGTGCATAATTTTCCATACGGCAAGTTTCACTCGAGGATTTGAAGTCGTAACGTTAAAACTACATGATCGACTCAAATTTATGACTATTTTACTGCAATCGTTTCATTCTATTTTGTAAAGTATATTCGCAAGATACTTATTATGACAATGGCATAAATATTGCTTCTTACTAGTGGGTTACTAATTTTGTTTCATAAGTATGTCTATGTAGTGTTTCCTATTGGTTTTCCTAATGCTCCTTTTATTTGCGTCAAGCGAGTGTTCTTATAGTGAGCAACCTCGTGAACGTCTACCTTCATTGATATTCATGCCTTACTTTCCATGTTGGTATGTGCGCTGCCTATGACTGAAATGCGTTGGTTGTGGCTAGTGGTCAAGCTTTGTAATGTTTTATCAAGAATGGTCGTGGGCGGATGGAAGTCTCACTGACGGAAATTTCTGATATTCATGTTTTTATGTTCTCTAAACGAACAAAAACTTGTATCGCTCGTATGACAGGCTGTCGTATGTAATGTTCATGTTATTCAATTTCTTCCAAACATCATCGCGTCACGATATTTTCTGAGAATAACTCATGCTCATTTGCTGTTTATGCTCGACTCATTTGAAGCTTTACTTCAACTTTTTTCTAAGTTAGAATAGTTATTGTTGTTATTTCCTGAGTACAACTCATTTAATTGCAGGTAAGACATAGATCAACATTCCGTACCTAAAGTTTTACTCTACGTTCTTGAGGCAAAATAGTCGTTTCAAACTTCTTCTCAAAGAGCATTAATTTCGTGAATTGAAAATATTAATCACAGTCCATGGAAGTAAGAGAGAAAGTAGAATCCAACTACTAGTAGAATCTTGTTGCTAGTCTACTTGTATAGATGGTAGATATTGAGTGAAGAAACAAACATCGCTTCCATCAAATTTTCTTGGTTTGAACATTTGTGCAGAGAATGGCAATTCAGTGACGAATAGATACAGGTTATTTAATGCGTGAGCAGGGCATTATTTTCGTTGAGATGATGTGATGTTCTTGGCTTCGTTACAATTCCAATAATGTTTCGCTTCCGTTACGACTGTACATGATAGAGCACGTGTGGTTGTGGTTTATACGGGATATCTGACTCAACACAAATCAACGTTCGCCGTTGTGTAGAAAATGAATTCATTCCTGTGAGAGAAATTTCCAGGATTTGTACTTTAGGAAGTTTGACGTCTCTATGTATATGGTTCCTATTATTTTGTGGTTATAGATACGCCGAGTAATTAGGTAAATGCGAAATAAGATACTGAAACGACTGTTTCAATCTCTTATATTTTTTTTGATCGAAGTTTAGGCAGATCTAAGTTTGTTTCTATAACTTAGCAGCGAGAACAAATACTTAAGAGCGAGTAGATACTGGAAATAATAAAAAAAGAGTGAATCATTTGGCAACAGGTAAGTCTTGATAAATATTGAGAAGCTGGTAAAATTAAGTTCACTGAACACTCGCTGTGACTTGTGTAAATTCCTAGTCGTTTTTTCAGTGTGATATTTAACGGAGTAATGGTACCTCCAGCGAACACCAACATATCTACTGTGTTTACACATCTAAAATATATGTTCTATTGGTAGGTATTTCATAAATTTTATTAACGTCGTTGATTAACAGTTTTTCCCGTATTTTAATGAATATCTAAAAAAATATTCTCCGAACACTTACATGTCTCGTTGTTGCTACACTGACAATACATATGATAAGTATTGAATGAAACATGTTGTATAATTGCAATGTTTAATTTACTAACTCATCCATTCTTAAAAAAAACATTCAAATTTCGTGATGGTGGCTGAACTAATAGATTGACGATGATCGTCATAGGAAAAAATTTTCAGATATTTCATAAAGCAGTTGCTCCAACTTAATTTGTAAGCTGCTGTGAAAAAGATCACTAACAATATAACGAGCATATAAGATATATGAAAACTAATTAAAATAACTATTGGTTATAGATTCATTTTAAGCAGCTGTTACCGAAGTCAGCACATCCCCCTACCCTCTTAGACAACGGAAGTTTCCCAGCATAAATTTTTCTGTCTCTTACGAGCTCGGTTCTTTTCCAGGGGACCTACGAAACCTTTAATTTGAGTGAAAAAATATATATATTGTTTACTATTTTCTACACGAGATGGGCATCTTAAGAAGCTGCAAGTAATATTGTAATTGTAACATTACAAAAAGGGGATGGGAGCTCGAGAGCCGTATATAACAGCGTCAGAAGCGTATAAGTTCCTTAATTCCATCCTCTATGAACCCCCAATTTATCGAGACACGATATGAGCCCAAACTGGACTATAATTACGCATAACAGGACTCCGTATAAGATTAGGTTATATCGTGATATTGTATTGAGACACGTCTGACGATCCACCTTGAGGTATACTCACGCACTTGTATGCGCCCCAGTTAAGAGGCCCCTGGTGCAGAGGGCGGCAGTGTGACCTGACACAGAGTTGCCAGGAGCGCTGACAGCTGCAGCAGCGAGCCCGTGCCTTGCACAAGCCGCAAGTGACAGTAGCCAATTTCCTGCACAAGACAGCTCTGCTTCAGTATGATATACAGATGGTGGTATTTAAAGAATTATTCATAAAAACATATAATCGCCATGGTTTAATGAAACAAGGGTATGTATACTACCAGAAGCATTCTGAAAGAAAGTCTACGTGCGCAATCCTAGCTGTCATTTCAAACAAAATTTTTATTCACAGTAACAATCGTCGTTGATCCTGTTCTCATTCAGGCACGTCAGAGCATCAAGGAGGTCCAAACGGCGTTCATTATAAAATTCTTCCCAAACCACTCACGTCAAATGAGAATATTTCTGGCATCTAATAGGACTGAAGAGATTTAGCTAAGCAGCTTGAATTCGACCTCAGGTCTACACTGGCAAGAAGCTTGTGGCATCACAGCACCTGGAGACTACAAAGCATCATTTGCACAAATCCCAAACTCCCACCTTAGGAATGCTGTAAACGTGTTAGTTTTAAGCTATGGAATTATCTGACTAATTCTGGGAAAACATCAAGTGGAAGGCCTACAAGCGGCACCTGATGAAAATTCTCAGACTGACAAACAAGGAATCCAAGCTAGCTACGACAGGCACCATTCTCATATTCCCTCTCGAGATGAGCTAAGGAATCCTTCCTACTTACCTACCTCCAGGAGACACGTAAGTTCCAAAGATACGCTGAAGGACAATGGCTTTCAGGGCAGCCCTCTAGTTGAAGAATTGGGCAACTACAATGTTGCTCTAAGTTCACAAACTCAGGGCATTACAAGTCTGATGATACAACAGCAACTCAAATCCCGCAAACGCAGAAAGCCTGATCAAAATTTGAATAGTTTTGGAACTTATAAGTAAAATACATAATGAAATCTCTAAGAGTGCATCGTTTACTTTAAATATCGGTGGTTGTTAGATGAGCTAATAGTGTTGTAAAGCTGTCTAGAATAATCACGAACAGCAATTAACCCTTTAGCGACCAATTTGTTTTTCTAGTTTCTACATTTAAGCTCACAAAGACCGTCTGTACACTGATGCAATGAAGCACGCTGAGAGCCAGGCAGCCAAAAGAACGACGCTGTAACATGCCGCCGCGTTCAAACCTAGTAGCAACCTCATATTGCTCACTGTTTAATTATTAGAATAATTCTCCCAAAGACCGTGAAAGGCGACCGAATAGTCCACTTGGTCGCTAAAGGGTTAACTCGTATAAGGTACATTTACCTTCCTGAAAACCTTCCAACAAATCGAAATTACCGCATACCAAACCCATTAAAACATGTAATAATAGGATGTGTTCTAGCACGTCGAAAGGCACTCCTACGGACATGAAAATAGTCACCGTAACTGTAAATTTACAGTATAACGAAGATTCAATGGATTAGCTCCATATATTCTAGTACGGGTAGAGCAGTTGATATGTATGCGTCAATCTAAGATTTGAAATCAGGTGGTAGTGGGTTAAAGAGAAGTAAAACTGGGAAAATAACGTTAGTGCATTACTCAGTAGAGTTGAAAGAACAAGACACTAGCTGCTCTCAATGAAAGAATAAAGAATCTATAAAATTCAGCAAAAAAAAATTATTTATAGTACACTCGCAGTTCGAACACCAATTGAAAGCTGAAGTTTAAGGTTATATAAATATAAAGAAATGTTATGTAAGACGTACCTTAATAAACTCGAGCTTGATGTATTCAGGCATGGAGGTGTTCTTGCACACCCGGAAAATATTGCCGATGATGTCTTCACAGGCGTAGCCGAGCCGCCACAAGTGGGATAAAATCTGCAGAGTTTGTACACAATATTACTTCAAAAAATTATCAAGATATTCCGTGTATAATCCAACATACGAGTATAATCGAATTCCAACATGTTTGTATTCAATTCAGCTCCACATAAGATAGATGAATATTTTCAAGTTTACAGATGTTTAAAATCAGTAAAAAACGTTGAATATACATATGCAGTGTAAATAAATAAACAGAAACCTAAACAATATGCACCTCATAAGCCTTCTCGAACTCGGAGCTGACGCAATGCAGGATCATCTCCTTCACGACGACGGGGTGTGGTTCATCACAGACCTGCGACATGGTAATACTATATCATTAGGCGAGATCTTATTGAGATAAATTTCACACAATGACAATCAGCAACACTGAGCAAGTTCTGCCTAGAGGCAGTCTTGTTGAGTAGACCTACAGTCATCCAGACGCCAGATTAGTTTATTATTATTTCACTATAAATACACAATTATTGTGTTATAATACACAATTTGTTGCTTGTTTGCTTGGTCTGTCTTTCTGTGATCTCTTAAGGATTTAAATGGGAGGAAATTCGGTAGAGTACACATGTATTGTAAGCACTGTATTGTGGATACCAAAGGCACATCCTTCAATGTGAAAACTCTTTCGCAAGACCCGCGTCCACTGGCAAATCAACCGAAAAAATTCAGTGAAAAACACGTGTGGGTCTACTAGTTATCTTGCACAAGACCCAGGACTGCGTTGTACCGTGACACTAAGGAATGATGGTCCAGGCTGAAAATTATGTTTTCCACGCTTAGCGAGCCTTCCTATGTTTAGCTACGATTCTGATTTTAGATAATATTCATGCTATGCCAAACATATCAATTCATACATGCTTTAGTTACGGTCAGACACACAGGTATGAAGCGCATGGAAACGCATTTGTTTTAGTAATACTCAATCCGGGATTATACAGAGATGAAAAAAATGCGGCGGAATTTAATACCTCAGATTCCGCGAACATACAATTTATCCGACCGCATTAAAGTCATTTTTTCTTCTTTTTAATCGCTAATTGAGTGTTTTACAAAGTTTCATACAATTCCAAAATATAGATAAAAAAAGGTAAAAAATTTTCTAAGGGAATACCCTTTGCATTTCTTCAAAATATTCAGAAATTTTAAATCAATAATTACAGGTCATAGTTCAGCAGCATAGCATGTATTGAGTAGGAACAAAACGATAAATGCAAACATATAGTAAAAATTTACGAACAATAACCAAAAAATGAGATGCAGCAACATTAACCAAAAAATGAGATGCAGCAACATTAACCAAAAAAGGTAAAAAATTTCGTACGAGAATACCCTTTGCATTTCTTCAAAAAATTCAAAAATCATAAATCACTAATTATAGGACATAGTTCAGCAGCATAGCCTGTATTGAGTAGGAATAAAATGATAAACGTAAACAAATGGTGCAAACTAACGAATAATAACCAAAAAATGAAATGCAGCATCCTACACAGGCTCCTATGACCTATGGATAATATACGAGATGAAATTTGCAACATTGGAGTAATTTTTTCATGATTCCAATCACACTAATCACTAATCACCAGCTTGGTCGACTATCACCAGCTTGGTCGACTGGTGAGCGAATCTGCTTGCGAGCGGAAAGACCCGGGTTCGAATCCCGCTGCCGGCATGGTTGACGCGGCTAGAAATACGGCATGGGACTTGGGTAAACAACCGAATAATTATCGAAGTAATTATCCCACCCAAGAATGGGCCAGAAGGTTCGTTCCTATAGCCTCATTCTATTCTATTCTATTCTAATTGAGTGTTAAAAGGTTGTGCTCAAGAGATATGGCATAAGAGGGCTCAGGTTTTACAGAAACTACTTTCAAATAAAATAGACATTGCATAACCATACTGTAAAACCTACGGTACTCTTGATAAACATAAATGAACTAAAAATGACGGTACGCAAATACACAACAGTTGTGCAAGAAGTAGACTGTGTTTGGCTGCTCCGGAAATGAGAAAATTGAGTCCTCACATATTTCAACTGCCAAAACATTTCCCTGATCATTTGAATGTCTTTTGACACGGAAAAATGGAAACACCGTCACACAGCCCAGCAAGATTGTTGTCTAACTTGTCATCGTGAAAATCGACAAGAATGGAATATCATTGCAGAATAAAATAAGCTCATAACCATTGACCTTCAGCGCGATATCGCCACTCAAGAGCTGGCAAACTGGTATTTCTATGCCTACATTATAATCTACAAAGCTCCCACCTTGAAAGCGTTGTTAAAGGAGACGTGTTTATAGCCTGGCCGACAACTACTACTAGAATAGAATAAGGCAATAGGAACGAGCCGTTTGGCCCATTTTTGGGTCAATACCCAAGTCCTTTCGTCTATCATACATGTTATTACTACTAATATTTAATTAATTTATCAATTATTTATTTATCACCAGCTTGGTCGACTGGTGAGCGAATCTGCTTGCGAGCGGAAAGACCCGAGTTCGAATCCCGCTGCCGACATGGTTGACGCGGCTAGAAATACGGCATGGGACTTGGGTAAACCACCGTATAATTATCGAAGTAATTATCCCACCCAAGAATGGGCCCGAAGGTTCGTCCCTATAGCCTCATTCTATTCTATTCTATTCTAATAATACACTGTAATTTACAAAGCTCCCACCTTGAAAACGTTATCAGAAGAGACGTGATTGAAGCCCTGAGCAGTGCTCTGGAGGTTGTTGAGAGCTTGTCTCATGTCTCCCTGAGCAGTGAACACCACGGCCTCCAAACCGTCGTCCGTGTAGCTTAGATCCTCCAGCTCACAAACACGCAACAGTTTTGCCAAAACCTGGACGCGTCAAACACAAGCTTTCAATTCTATTTTGATGGTTATTCTCTAAATCAGGATGAAGCAGCATAACATTAGATTTTTAGGCAGGCGTACCGACGCTAATGTTGAAGGGTTTCTAGGTTATAAAATGCAACTCTAGACATGATTTGGTTGGCAAGGTTAACAGGAAATCTGTACTCGGTGGCAAGCTGACCACTTGAATCAGATCAGATGAAAGCTCTTTTTCAATACTAATGTCTGTGAGCTGCCAAATGCGAACTCTTTGATGTAGTTTCCAGTTGTGTTAGGGTTCCTGTCAGAGAGAGGAGAGGTGGCCAGCAGAAGGCAGAGTGTTCACTAAACGACACTTGTAGGAAAAGTAGGACAATGAGTTAGGAATTGACCACTGCAGTGACGCGCATAATACGACGGTGTTTGCAGGGTTCTATAGTTAATTATCAAGTGTACTCTTAGTTGGTGCATTGAAAAAAGGTAAACTGGTTTGATGACTGTGAAAGTCTCGTCAATTTTGAACGGCAAGTTAGACAGCGAGTCCTAAGAAGTTATGATCATTGTGTAGTAGCGAGGGATTGAATGAGTGATAGTGCCTCTAGAAAAAGATTTCAATACTTTCGCGTAGCTTCTGAAAAAAAAACTTGGGTGCTTTATCAAATTCCCAAACATGGGTGAACACCTCCGATCTTATAACAAGAAGCTCCCTACGGTACGACAAGAAGCTCCCTATGGTACGACAAGAAGCTCCCTATGGTACGACAAGAAGCTCCCTATGGTAGACAAGAAGCTCCCTATGGTACGACAAGAAGCTCCCTATGGTACGACAAGAAGTTCCCTATGGTACGACAAGAAGCTCCCTATGGTACGACAAATAAACTAATGACAAGTTGCAAAGGGACGCACCTGTGCATCAGTGAGTTTAGAGTAGCGCAACATAGCACAGCGCGACTGTATAGGCTCTATTATTTTCTCAGACGTGTTGCAGGCGAGGGCAAACCGCGTCGTGTTCGAGTACAGCTCCATGGTGCGGCGGAGGGCCTGCTGGGCCCCGTCTGTCATGCTGCACACCATAAGTTTTCAACAAAATGAACGTACGTCCATAGACGAGTTCATATTTTAAAGCAGGGGTTCCTAACTCAATCCCATCACGAACCTCCTGCGGATGACAGAGCTATCCACAAACCCCCTGTGGATGACAAAGGTCTCCACAAACCCCCTGTGGATGACAGAGATCTCCACAAACCCCCTGTGGATGACAAAGGTCTCCACAAACCCCCCTGTGGATGACAAAGGTCTCCACAAACCCCCCTGTGGATGACAGAGGTCTCCACAAACCCCCTGTGGATGACAGAGGTCTCCACAAACCCCCTGTGGATGACAGAGGTCTCCACAAACCCCCTGTGGATGACAGAGGTCTCCACAAACACCTACCTGGTGATGTTGGTAGTTGTGGTAGCAGGCTAAAGGCTGTTATTCTTTTAACCACAGCCCTAGTTTTAACTTTCCGAACGAGAGTAGAGAAACTTTCAATAATCACTTGTAATACTGTAGGATAAAACTTCGAATCTTTGACGTCGATTGAAACTTAATCGGATAGAATGCAAAAAATGACGCATATCATTTGGTTGTGCTGTAACATCTCTTTTAGGAATACTTTTTAAATTTTTGAGTGAATTTTCGCGCACTATAGCTTCACCAGCATGTTAATGTCAATTAAGCTATATGAACTAGCAGCCAGTAACACATCATTGCGCTTTAAATTGAATGTGACATGCGATCCACAAAACCTGGGTGGCCAGCTGAATGTCTACGTATTTTTGCCCTTAAAATAACGTCCTTTAAAGAAGCTAAGCAATCGGTAAAATTTTCATGTATTTTGAACACTAAATAGCTCACTGGACATAACAAAGACCACAATTTCACGCAAGATCAAACCAGCGTTCCGTTTTTGATTTAGAATAGAATAAATCATGGCAAAAGGAGCGAGCCGTTTCGTCCATTCTGGGTTGCTGCCAAAATCCCATGCCATCTAACGTAAAGGCAACAATCACGCACATGCACCTCAATTACAAAGACATTTTAGCCACGTGGACCGTAATCCTTACAAGTCTCCTACCACCATAATCCTTACCTTACACCGTAATCCTTACAAGTATCACAGTCACGCAAACGCCCCATAATCATACAGACACAATGCGTAGTAGGCACATGTAAATGCATGGTTAAATGG
Source organism: Trinorchestia longiramus (assembly GCA_006783055.1). Classification (NCBI taxonomy): domain Eukaryota; kingdom Metazoa; phylum Arthropoda; class Malacostraca; order Amphipoda; family Talitridae; genus Trinorchestia; species Trinorchestia longiramus. The sequence goes on from VCRD01000273.1 coordinate 188,227, forward strand.
CCTACGAACAAAAATGAGTAGTCGAACCATTTTAGGTACCCAAACAGCATTTTGTAATTATACCTGGTGTACCTGCAAAGGGGACTGGGTATGGAACATGGAACAAGACATCCATAAAATTCACGTAAAATTCATTTTAAAGTTGCATTATAAAATCAACAATAATATTACTTCATTTATTTAGCTGTTCTACAATGGACACAGGTCCTATCTTTGTAAATTTATATCAAATGAATAAGAAAGACAGTAGCCAAACAGATAATGAATTCCAAGCTTCTAATTTCTGAAGAAGCCTAATAATTTAGGAAGAAGCTCGTTACACAATACCAGAATGGTCACTCTACTCCATATCTTGGAACAAAAGTCTCCTTGCATGCTATAGAACCTACCTGTCAGCCTCATCAAGAATAATAATCTTGTGTCGCCCCTTCGGTAGCGTAACTTTTTGCTGGGCAAACATTTTAACTTTATTTCTGATGACGTCGATGCCACGCTCGTTAGAAGCGTTCAACTCGAGCACAGCTTCCTTAAAATTCGCCCCTAGCAGCGCTCTGGCCAAGCATAGGATAGTGGTGGTCTTGCCGACTCCAGGAGGACCCTGAAACAAAGAATAATCCATCAGAAAAGTGTGTACATGCCAAATTTAAGAAATACAGGGTGTCTATAAGTCTCTTTGCAATTTCAAAAATTTATTAGGAACGCAATAAAATTTCCCACTCTAAGAAATATATCTAGAAGCTAAAATAAAGATTTCAACATATTTTGCCAGTATAAGAAATACAAAATAGTATAAGACTTTATGGACATCCTGTACATTTTTACAAGACACACTAGAATAAAGATTGCGATACTCTATTTCTTTGAAAGTTTTATTATGAAGCATGAATGCCTTTCTTCGTCCACATAACCTGCCGCTGAGTAAATTGACAAGAAGCAAACAGATGGATGTGCTAGAAAAATTACTTCTGTTAGTATGCTGTGCCACAGCATTACAAATGATGGACGTTTTAAGTCAAATATAAGATAGTGAGCAATTTTAAAATTCCTAAGCACACATCTGTTAAGACAGGGGTTGAAAGTTTTAAAACCTAAGCAACAAATTTTATGTGATCCAAGGATACAGTTCTGAATTATTAATTACAGTTCTCACTTAACTTATTGTAACATGAAAATAGGAAGAATAAAATCAGATATCTATACATTACAAGATCTGGAGACAAACAAGTGAATAGTTAAAATTAACAAGTTAAAACACTTCTTAAGTTCAAAGATGACATTTCAGTATCAATAAACTGCAATTTTAAATGCAGGACTTGAATGAAGGCATTACCTTGAGAAAGCTCAACTCATAATAAAACAAAGTTTCAAGAAAATCGTAATTTAAGATTGCAACTTTCATCAAGTTATTACACAAGACATTAACATAGCTAGAATGAAGCTGTTTGTTTTGATTTGAAGAAAATACATTATAGACTAATTTGTTAAATCTCTAACATGAAATTCTTTCAGAGCATTCACAATATTTTTTCTGATACTCCACTGCCATGTGTGCTGTACTGACACTGCTAGGCTATAGAGAATTTTACCCACCTCTTCCTACCTAAGATCTAATCCTCCTCCTTCCCCCCACACATACTTAGGTTTGATAAATGATAATTTAATGGCTGTCCCCATTCTTTCCTTACCACTTCCATGCTAAAATTGTGGATGAGAGGAAATTCCCCTATGGAAAATGGTACAAGTTTCCACCACACTAAAAGTATGCTTCAATTGATCATTTTGAGCAAGAAATGCTTCAGGTAAATTATTGTAAAATTAAAATAAACCTCACAGAACATATCTCTCCTGCCTACATTATCATATGAAACTTCTGAAATTAATGAACTTTTTGGTGGGCATAACTCAATTTTAGACCAACTGGCTTGAGTTAACCTATCTTCACACAATGCCTCAATTATACATTGCAATTTAAACTACAGGAATTAAATTATAAACAGCAATTTCAAAAGCAAGACTTGAATTACAAACTTACTGCAATTATTATATTGGGAACATTGCCATTCTGAGCGAAAACCTCCAGCCTCCCAATTGTCTCTTCATTGCCCATGATATCAGTGAAAACTTGGGGACGATACTTTTCAATCCTGGAAAAAATATATTTAAAAATTAATAGAAAAAAAGATTTTGTTGTAATAAGTTAATAGTTCTACTCACAATACATTTAAGTTTAGTATATAACTGTTTTCAAATTGAATAGCTTGAATTTGGCAAACCATTCACATTGTTTTTCAACAAAATACAATAAGAATTATTTTCTCCATTACGAATTTCTTATTGGTCAGTGATGCATGCTCTGCAAGCCCAGTAAGGGGAGTAATGAATACAGTACACTGCTAGTACAGGGACTAATGCATACAATACACCACCACTACAGGGCATAATGCATACACTACACCCACCACCAGTTCAGGTTCAGAAGAGGTAGGTATATCACCTTATAATCTAAGGGGATGTAACACTCACCATGGCACATGTCCTGACTTTGGTTTTGATGATTTGTCTGTTGTTTTTTCCACAGGTTCATCAACATCCATTCTTGAGGTCACTCCAGAAGCCATCCCTAATTAAAACTATATAAAAGAATAATCTGGAAATAAAGAGCAGCAAAAAAATTAAACAAGTGATCAATATCAAAATCATACACTTATAATCAGCATAAAACTTTTCAAAAACACAACACATATTTACTAGTATATTGACATAAAATTCAAGTACAGTGAAAGAAGTACATTCAAAAAATTAAACAGAAATTTGTACCATCATCCATTGAAGACAGAAGCACTGCCAGTAGAGCAATGATGAGACAATCACAAATTAGTTATTACAATAATGAAAGAACTTAAAGGCAAGTAAAAAAATAACCACCAAAACATATTTGCCAAATCTTAGGTAAATTTCTAAAGATGCAATGTTTTCAGAGATACCAACCCCAGGATCCAACAGTGATGATGCAGAACTAGGAGCAGAAGATAAGGAATACAGCAGCAGTTACAAACAAGGAATCAATTTTTGGTGAAGGAAGTGTACAAAAATTGTTCATCAAACATCTTGATGTCAGCATTCAGTGCAAATGCAATTTTCCCTTTATAGTTGAATGTAGAACTGAGCAGCTGTAATACATGCTTTCAAAAATTCCTAGTTCATTGTACATGTAATTCTCAACCAGTTTGATGAGCCCAGATATAAATTTCTTTTGTAATTTATCATATGAAAAAGTTATTGTATATTTATTTCACTATATCATAATTTTATAATCTCTAAGTTATGTTAAAAACATAGGAAACTTATGTTTTTTAGACAATATTATATTTTTTTACTGCCTATACCTTTACACTTTATTTTTTTTACAAACTACATGTAACTGGTCAGATTTCCTGGGGCAAGGTTATTAACTTAATTTAAGTTTCATGGATTGCAAGTCAATAATACCAAGGATTGATGATTAAATTTTCAAGTTTTTGCCTTGATCATTTCCCCAAAAGTAGTAAATGTTGATTTCAACTTGTGCATGTACAAGAATATATAAATAAGTTTTGTTAATTTAATATTCCTTTCTATGTTACATAATAATCTCATTTTATCTATTCTTCACATTAATTTTTCTAGTGTCCTAGATCCCTCTAGAAAAATTCAGATAAAGAGATCATTTGTATTACTCTATACTAAAGTTAACATACATATTTTCTAAACTGCCAATGTAGATACTAAAATATTATACCCTGAAGCTGATCAGCTGTACAGATATGACTATTTCAGTCAGGCTTTAACACACAATTGAACCCTCAGTTCACTACTTTCAAAATGCTCATGGCTAGAACAAATCAATAGGAAAATTTACTAATTATCTGCGACACTTTCTTCCTAAATTTAGTTAATTTTCTCATTGAAACACTATATATCAATAATAACGGGCTGTACGACACGTGCAGTATCAATTTAATCATTCATTGCTAGTCAACTGTGCTTAGAAAGGATAACCGCTGCATCGCGTCTATTGTTTTCTTCTACTTTAAATTGGAATTCTACAAACAGAAGTGTAATATTTTTCTGCCGGCTTCCTGTGGTACCTACAATGGTATCCAAAAAATTAAATCAACAACAACGTTGACAAGTATAATGCTTCACTCTGAACACACAGCTTACACACGTCTTTTCACTCTTTTGGAATTTGGAATGTACCGCCGACCGGGTATTGCCATCGACCTACCAGTACACCGCAACTTCTATAAAATTACCCTGAAATTATTTTACGATTACGCTAAAGGCTCACCAGTAGGAGATCGAGGGTACTTATGGATCATTGTTAGCATTTTATGCTAATATACTATAAATCTTACTCCTAGTGTAAACTGACTTCTTTTTTATAAATACACAACTGTCAACTAAAGTTGTAGAAAGATGACGCGCATAATAACAGCTAATTGAGTTGCAAGTGGATTCCACCTATGTAAACATTCATAAATTTTCTTTCATACTAGACCAAATTCACTTATTTTACAGTATTATAAAACACAGATACCTTGTTCAATTACGGCAAAACCTATTTTTTTTTATTTAATCCTGCCTCATGGGTCAATGGTGTCTCTACAGAACTCCTCAATCTAAAGTTTTTTCATAAATTCTGCCTAAGTCCGGCACTAGGTGATTGAAAACTAGCAAATAATATACCAACTTTGATGAACTGAACAAGTGTTAATAGATTTTCGGATGATATTTCCAATACAACTCAAACACCTTAACTTCTTGGAAAAGTCTTTCAGGCTAATTTTTTACATTCCACTTGAATATCTCAACTTCGATCATATGATTGTTTTACATGAACCATTACTTTGCTGTAATAATGGCTAAATTTTTTCTTTTTGTGCAAAAGCCATGCATACCAGAACTTTTTCATCTTTAACTTCAATATTGAGATTTTACATTACATCTTTCATCGCCGTTTCAAAATAATCCCTTTTTAGCATTCTGCATAAACATATTATTTCAGATTTGAGATTTTATTCTGCAGCTACTTAAACGGAAAAAGCCCTGTGACTGAAACTCGTTTTTCATTAAGGTCAGCTAGGGCCCGTACCAACCTTGATCTCAAGTCGCACAACTAAGAACAGAACCGTAGCTGGGAGCATCATCACTAATCTCAAGATGCTGACGTTAAAAATGGAACCCTCAATCCATGTACTGTATATTCATACTGCACTGCATGACATCGGAATGAAGAGGATTTATTTCATCATCTCATGCCCTCAGACATGCCTGCAAGGGAGAACGAGCGCAGTGTAAAGCATCTCAAGACCCCTCACCTGCATGAAGAAATCCAAGTGTATGGTAGACCCGATTTCAGATTTTGCTTCTCGTTCATTCATAGGACAGATGTAAACGCTTTTTCCAAAAAGTACTAGCGTAGTAAGTTTAGCTTTTCTACGTCTAAGAACCGCAATAAATCATGTTCGGCCGATCCCAGAGAAAAAGAGGAATGAAGCGGCGCTACTTACTTGCCTACGCTATTAGGATTTTGTGCTTAGCATTGGACTTGCTTGCTGCAGCAGTCGAATTTTCTTTAGCCCTAAAGTCTATGGCTATAATTTATCAACGCCTACACACTCATGTAATGGTGCATTGCTGGGCATTTGGCACTCTTTAGTTCCCCTGTACACATGTTCTTAGTTGCGCAAACAAGAATTTAATCCAGGATACAATATTCTATATAAATCTACAACCCTTACAATCCCCGGATCTGTTATGTGTAAGGTTTTTTAAATCAATGTAGTCATAATACCTGGCGTAATAAATTAAACGTATTGGGCGTACTTGCTCTCCGACAAAATCTAACAAAACTAGTCACACTTTTATGAAGAACAGATTTCTTTATCAAAAACAATCAAACGCGGGTAAAAGCACTCCGATTTGAGCAAATCGTGCCTTAGCCACCGTCTACGCATTGTAAGCTCGAAATGTTCAAACTCTATATCTAGGTTACGGACATCCTACCTAGATAATTAATTATTTACAAGGGAGCTATTATCTTCAGCAAACGTACGAAGAATTTGCGAACCAACAATAACTATTTTTATAATAGCTGTAGTGAGCATTTAGTATCCTAAATTCAGTCACAAATTATCATGCAGGATAATTACGAGCGCACATAGTACCACTGGTTATTATTGCGCTAGAACTTTGAACAAAATACCTAATATGTGAACCACAGGTATAACTTTGTACTTCGCTAAAAGGCACTTGGAAAGTTAAGACTAAGTTAAGACGCTATTTTCTAAAGATAACTTGAAGCTCAATCTAAGTAAACAAGAACGCATCCTGATGATATTGTCATTTCATACTGTGGAAATTGAAGTTCAAAGAAGAATCTAGGATCAACATTTCAAGAAATTCTGAAAGACAAGCATAGAAATTGTGTTGAATTGTAAACGCAATAAGATTATCAACGAGGAGTGAGGAAATGAACAAAGAAAGAGAAAATGTAAAGTATTTAGTAAGCATAGTAGAGTTAAGGAAGGTAAGCGCAAATGAAGCACAAGTTAGGAGAAATTTGGAAAAGCAGTGGAACATCAAACAGAAATAAGAGACCTTGAAAAACCTGCAAGAGGAGGCCTAGAATACGCTAGAGAATACAAATACACTCGGAAATCTTGTAAACAAATCTACGTTCGTAATATGACCACGAAAATGAGAACGGGTAAACGCCAATTGTACACACATTTTGTACCATTACTAATATAAAAGCCCCACAAATTCTCAGCAAATAACAACTACCACTCCAGTATTAAGATGACAAATACAACAAAGCATTTTCATATATTAAAATCCAGTCGGCACAAACGTCTAATTTCTGGTCTATACCATGAAAATAACACGTGTTGGTAATACTTCTTCTATTTACGACACGTCATAAGGTAACCACCAGACACTGCACACAACGAATATGAGCCACCACACCAGGTAGAGCGCAAGGGTTTACTCAATAGTCAACTAGTAAAATCACTGAAATTGTATAACATGCACTCAATTCTTCACGAGTGACCAGAACATGACACCAAATAGTAGTTCAATAAGTTCTTATATTCCAGGGCATAAGAATCGCAACATTACAAGGACGGAACGCACCACGCACGGTTTGTACTTGATCAACCATATTAATTACGTTTTGAATAGCACCGAACATACAAGTTTGATCATCGTGAATTAACCCTTTCGGTACCATGATGCAAATATCAGAACCTTTTCAACATATTTAACATCAAATTTAAAAAAAGATGCTTTGTGATGTTTTACGGTCACTGCATTGTCCTGATCAAACTGTAGCTTGCACTGCCCTACCAGCGTTTGCACAGACACACGTGTTGCTCTGCATCTTAATAGGCGAAAAATGACTGCGGCTACCAGAGATGCCGTCAGTACCGAAAGGGTTAACCTACAGACTATTATAGAACATTGGCTACTTTCATTAACAGACTGTTAATGTAACTGTACGGTTACAGGGTTTCATGAACAGCTGGTGGATCAAAGAAGTACAGGGAAAATATAATAACGTATTTTTTTATAATATGCATCACCGGCTTTATCACTGCTGAATATTCCTGCAATGTCACAGAAATGGAACAGAAGAATTGAGTAACAATTTCTTAATTACGGAAAGACTTTTCACAAAATTGTTAGCTGACTTGTCTAACTTACATTCATACATCCTACCAATGATAGATGTTGAATCGCATTTAACTCATAGTCGCAAACAAAGAAATGCCTTTCACATTTAATGAGTTCATGAAAAATGTGAAACTGCTAATCCGCAATCAAATTGTTCCAATAATTTTAACACAATTGATTCAAAAGTTTCTAAGTTTCACTATAGATAAGTTCCTCATTAGAGGTGTTCTTCATAATACATAATAATACTACGAGTGTTAATTGCAAAATTCGAAATGCTTTCTTCACTAACAGAGATGAAATTATCGGCCAAATTCATTTCGTCTGAAATGTACATTGCTGAAGACGTACGGCAAAATATTCATCAAACGAAACCGACTTTATCAATTTGTTTCACTATTGTAGTTGCAATAGACGTAATTTTCCGACAGAAAGCTCGGATATTTTGACGTCACAAAATAAGAGATGAAATGATGCCAGTGAAACAGACCGTGCACACAAACATAGGAAAGAAAGCAAGATAAACAGACACAGAATTTCATCAATTGCAGGACTAACTTGAACAACTGGAGATGTCAACAGGAAGCATGGAGTCCAAAAATGCACTGCATGATTCTTATAAACCCGAAAAAATAAGCATTTTACTGCTGTTTAAACGTCACACGTGTAGTAAAGCAGACGCATCCCAAAATATAAATGCAACAAAGAAACCCTGAGAGCAACACGGTGGCCTAACGTCATGTGCGATACAGTTTGTTATCCAGGATGCGGCAACACAACGTCCTTTTTTCAAAGGAAGTTCCTTTCAAAAAAGAGAAAGTTATGTTATGTATGTTGCCACACTCTATACCTTGAGGCAGAGGTGGATGTTGGCATGAACTAGTGTTTTCGAAGAATTTTGAGGGGAGAAGATTAACGAAACAATTGAAAATACGTTATCATTCATAGCATATCACGGTATTAAACACGGTATCATTACAACGCGCTTGCTTAGATAATTTAAGATCGTGATTTCACACTGGAAAACCGTAAGAAATTCGACGAAACTGACAAGCCTGACAAGAAACGTGTTGTAATTTCACATGATACAGATACTATCAAATTAAGATTTGCCATTTTTGTGTTTTTCCAGAATAAAACTTACCAGCTGACTAGTGTTCAATTGTACAGATTATATTAAAATAATAATTAGGTAAAATTATAGTGTTTCAATTATGAAATTATTATTAAATGAGCATTGAAATAAGGGATGACTCCCAACGCCATCATAAAAAATTATTGGTAAAGCTTAAAAAATTAAAAGCAAAATTATGCAGCAGCGTCAAACTATCTGAGCATTCACCAACAATGAAGATTAAAAACGAAAATTTAACAGTAGCCACCAACAATGAAGATTAAAAACGAAAATTTAACAGTAGCCACCAACAATGAAGATTAAAAACGAAAATTTAACAGTAGCCACCAACAATGAAGATTAAAAACGAAAATTTAACAGTAGCCACCAAAAATAAAATTTTTGGAGACATATTCAGAGAATCAACAAGTCGCGTAGTTAGTGAAACACACATTGAAAATGAATTACTAAGAAAAGGCAAGCCAACATAAAACAAGTTAATATAAAACCTAAAAAATTGGGCATATATAAAAGAACAACATGCGTACTAACAGCAAGCGTATGTGACCATAGAATGAAGTGTACTGTGAGGTCGTCACCAAAGAGTGTTGTAAAAACTGTCCCTCACAGCTGGCGATATTTAAGAAACAAGTATCGACCATTGACGATCATTGTTGAACTGCCAAAAAACCATAAGTAAATGGACTAAGTACGGAGGCACATGAAACTACTAATACCACTAACACAGTATTACTTACAACGAAAAAGTCAACAGGACCTCACAAAGAAAGTGTTTTAGAATTCTATGGAGGGAAAGAGCTTATGAATTCAGGTGAAGGAATCGTGTAAATACATTGAGCAGTGACAAACAAGACGATCAGGATGAGCATACAGGAAAATTAGCAACTATCATGACGATAATTGCAACCCTGATATTTAAAAACACAAATTGAACTGTCAAGAAGTATTATCAAATACAATTATAATAGCATGGCAAAATGAAGCCGTTCGAGCAGAATTATAAAATTTGAACAACCATCAGAGAGAGATAGTGGTGGTGAGAATACCAGGATTCCCTTGATCCATTTTAGCTTTGTAGCCTTTTTTGGTGAGGAAATTTTTGACGGCAGGTTTTAGTTTGCTTCTGCCAGCGAGCGAGTGCTTGCCCCACCCTGTGATGAAGGATAAGGTCATCTTGCGAGATCCTCCTGCCTCTGCTGAGGACTGCAACGCCAACAGACGCTCCTGAAGGAAGCGGTCACAGGCCAGCAAGGACGCGGGCACGGTAAGAACATGCAGGTCCAGAGTGTTTGGATCACGCCCAAAGTTGCGTTGCTGCAACACCACTTGATGGGTTGCCGTTTCCGCTGCACGCATTTTTTTGGAGAATTCGGACGCCTGGTTGAGGTAGTGAGATTTGATGCAATCTGCATTCGGACCAGTCACTTGATTCGCCTTCTCTAAAGCAGCCTTGCGTAAGCTCCGATATAACTCGTATTCTCCCCATACGTCCTGAGGATCAAATGAAAGAATACGAGTCGAAAGTCAATTAATTTCAAAAATTTATCTGAGAAATTAATACAGAAGTATGTCGTAGAAGCCATAACATTAAATAAAACGCTACAAAAACATGGATATCAAGCAAAAAGCAGAGTTATGAGATACATCAAGCAGATGTATCTCATAACATATCTTACTATGCTTGTCCCGTAAAATGATTATCTTAATACGTTTCTGAAAACGAAAAGTTTGAAATTAAAAATATCGAGAAATTTGTGCACGAACTCGACTGCACGGTACAGCGGTGTGTCTTACAAGAGGAAAAATGAAATTAGATAAACTATGACTTTCTTCACATTCATATCAAAGTATAATCAACGCTGTTGATGAACTTATCAAATTTTGTAAATTAGGCTTAGCATTGGAAATGAAATCTAAGTACAATGTTATTATGCACTTTTATGGTGTCATGCACAAAGAAATATGGAAATTGAGAAAATACATCGAAAAACCGATGAAAAAGTGCATTCTTGGGAAAATTTGTCAATTATGAGAATCCGAAAGTTGCATCATGTGTAAAAGTGCAATAGATCTAGTAAACCGATCCTTTAAACAGAAAACCGAAACAACTTCCTTCTAAAAGTAGAACAAATATATCGGTTAAAAAAAGTATACAGGTAATATACAGGTACAGGTAATTACAATTTTTTAGCTCTGCAGAATATTCCCACTTAATTCAATACTTCAAACTAGAGAAGTTATTTTAGTGGACACTGCACAGGTCATCGTCTGATTGTCTTATGGAAACTGCGCTTGCAACACTTTGCATCACAATGCTCGGACCTCCAACATCTCATTTTAACGCTCACGGAATTCCAACATACACTACATACTACAATACTCATCAACACTGCATTGCAATAGTAAATTTATTGTCTACGCATGAAATAAATAAAAAACGCATGTAATCACTAATAACGTTTGATATTTATCGAAGAAAATAATCTTAAAAGGAGTGTTGAAGTATGGTTTCGTTTAGATCTTCTCACCAGTTAACTACACAAAAGATAAGTATCATTAATGATATTTTGAACGGGCTAAGCATCTTAGATATAGATTAATCTGCAATTTTATAAGTAATATTGAAAAATAAAAAACCAAAACTCTCAGAGAACTTAATGAAGTAAATTAGGACTTTACAATTGTATTTAAATTTCGGAACACACCTGTTTGAAATATAAACTTGGCTCTTTTCAGTTACCGTCATCTTAATTCCGTACATTTAGTTTGATAATTTTATTTTGTTAGTGTACTACAATACGTTTCGTTAGATCTTTCTCTCGTTTTTTTGACGAGTGATTGCAAGATATATTCATTCAATTTTTTTCATTTCCATGTGAGGTCATGTTTGATATTATCATTTCATTGGAAGTCCTTAGCTAGTTGATATAGCCATAGAACAATCATATTCTCATATTAATTCTCGTCCATACTCTCAATCTGTCGAGATACAATACTAAAACACGGAATACTAATCTTTGTATTTTAAATTCGAGACATGAAGAAAAGAACCATTTAAAAATTAGCTAAATATATCACCGCGTATCACTGCCAATACCTATGATGATCCAGCGGAACCATTATAATTAAGAACTCACCTTCGTGTTTTCAATCCAACCAGAAGAGGTAGAATTGAGCTCCATGTCGTTACGGAGTTTCTGTTCCATAAGTAACATCTCATCTGTATCTCTGACCGCCTCAGACAGCTCTGATATACAGGACTTGCTACGCACTGGAGCACACCCAAATTTCTGCAGCAGATTATAGGCTGCATCATCGTAGCGACCGTTAGAATGAAGTAGCGCCTCTTTCACAACTTCAGGATCTACGTGGATAAATTCTGAACACAGGCGATCACTGGACAGTCGCAAGGCTATCGAATTTGTTGGAGTTTTCTTCACACTCATCTGTAATGCTTTCTCAAGTTCCATGACTTCTTGAAAAGTGCTCGGAGGTTGATTGGTGCCAAAACCTTCCAGGAAACTATCGCCATTAGTTGGAGAGCAGCGACCGCTGGCTCGACCTTCGTTTTCTTCAAGCTGGAGCTGCAGGGCACAGGCAGCGTCTGAATCTAAGTACTCCTGAACAATACGGTTTTCTTTCTCAAAGTCTTTGTTCATTGCATCGTTCCAAATATCATGAATTTCTTTGCAAAGGCGCAAAGGCAGATATACTCGTCGCTCGTCTTCATTGAATGAATGATTTAAATCTAAACTCCCTACAGGACCAAATAAGTTGATCAGCTGGAGAGCAAATAGTGGATCCAGTTCCAAAGACACTTTGTTCATATTCTTGTAATCGTCGGCAGTAGCACCGTTGCTTTCACTTGAATTAGATGTTACTGAAGAGTGTGACGATGGGTTGCGCTTTTCAGAATCTGGGGAAGATGAATTGGACCGAGGTGGCTGGGGCGTGTTCTTATTACTCGTTCTTCCATGCGAGTTTTCGTTGAAAGTGAGATCTTCACAGGGACGCCACACGGCCTTTTGCTTCTTTTTGCGGTGCTTGACTTGCTTCTTCTGTGCAGTGGGCGAGGTAGATCTGGAAGGCGGTTCAGAAGACGAGTTTGCCGACGACTCTGAAGGGCTTGACTGACCTGATTCGTTCGACTGCACAACCGAATATTTGTCGCAATCGGACAGCTCGTAACCACCATCCAGCAGAACATTCATCGCCCAATCTACATTTCCATTGCATCTACACAGAATATCATGAAGGCTATCGTCAGGTATGTCAGGGAAAAAGCATTTCAAATGTTGTACTCCTGCTTCCTTTTCCTGCAAAACTAACTCGTCGGTCATGGTGCCTTTTTCTAAACGAAGGTTGTTCTTCGTGATGGGACCATCGGGTGGTACTTGGGGAGGACCCACAGAAATAAAATTCACGGAGTTGCCCTCCAAGATTTTTCCTGAATTGTGATTAAGGTTTGTTTGCATATATTTATCGACCAGGCATGCACGTTGAGCGTGATCTTTTGTATCGTTGGAAGACGTTTTCCAGAGTGATGAACACTGAAGAGATGAATCGGGTTTAGGTTCGCGACAACGTTTGGGAACCGCTCCAGTTTTCTTCATTTCAGCGTAGTCGGGCTCTTCATCCCATGAATTTGTTTTGAAATTGGCAACCCATCCATCATTGAGGTCAGGTTCATCACATGGCACGTTAGGTTCCTCCATCTTGAAAGCACGACTGGATGTGTTGCGGTGTCGTAAGGCAGGACGTGCTTCTAAAGGCGTCTGAGGTGTCTTGTTCTGATTAGCAGAGGTTTCTTCGTCCCAGCAAGCACTGCTCGGATAATCAACGCAATTCCACTCAGTATCTTCTTCCATTTCATTGTTCATGCCCTCTTCCTTTACGAGTTCTACACTGGAAGCATCATTAGAAGTTGCGTCAGATGCACAGCCTGCCTCCTGAACGGACATTTTACTGAGGTCTTTGGAGAGCTCTTCAGTTACGGTGTCCAAATCAGGGACCTTCAGACTTAAACGATTCTGAGGATCCATGATCGTGTGGTTCAAAAATATCTCATCGTTGCTCACATCTTCGGGAGCTCTAACCAATGTTGGGCGGATCATGGACGAGATGGTATCCCCTAGTTTATCCTCCAGATCTTCACAGAATTGATACATCTTAACGTCTTCTAAAACAGCTTCCTTGTCGCCGTTGCTCATCTGTGCTGTGAAGAGTTCGCCATCGTTCTTTTTCATTCGCTTTTTAACTTCCTGATCAAAGGTCTCGACCATATCATCAAACTCATCGCTGTCAAAAATAGTAGGTGAGGATTCTCGAGAAGGAAGTAAATAATCACTGGCCAAACTTTCTTTGTACACACTAACTATTTCTCTCACTGAATTTTCAGGAGCATGGGAAATGGCTGGTAATTCAGCCGCATGTGGGCGAGAAGTTGAAAAATCTTCAGTTGTTTGAAATCCTTTAGCGCCAACCTGGGAGACGACAGAGCTAACTTCACAGGAATTAGTGGCATTCGAAGAAGGCCAAGAGTCAGCAGTGGAAGGGAGCGAGTCCACTGAACATGATTTAAAATTTGCTGGTAAGGCATCTGAATATGCTAATAAAGGCGCCGAATCGGCATTTGAAGGCTGCAAATTGGCTACTGAAGGCTGCAAATTGGCTACTGAAGGCTGCAAATTGGCTGCTGAAGGCTGCAAATTGGCTGCTGAAGGCTGCAAATTGGCTGCTGAAGGCTGCGAATCATCTGCTGAAGGCTGCAAATTGGCTGCTGAAGGCTGCAAATTGGCTACTGAAGGCTGTAAATTAACTACTGAAGGCTGTAAATTGGCTACTGAAGGCTGTAAATTGGCTACTGAAGGCTGTAAATTGGCTACTGAAGGCTGTAAATTGGCTACTGAAGGCTGCAAATTGGCTACTGAAGGCTGTAAATTGGCTGCTGAAGGCTGCGAATCGGCTGCTGAAGGCTGTGTGTCATCCACTAAAGGTTGTGACTCAACAAGAGTTAGTTGAGAATCCATGAAAGAAGGCGACTGCTCATTGGAGAAGGAGAACGAGTGCGAAGGAGCCAATTTAGCTGGAGAAGACAACTTGCGAGCACCTGCAGCAGCACGACGAGGTTCACTTGAAGTATAACGTGGTGGAACACGAGTCGAAGACTGGAAATTCGAAGGCGACGTTTTAAAAGCATTTTGTTCGCCAATTTTACTATTTGTACCATCCTCAACCTTTTTATTATAAGTGGATAAACTATTTTCATTAAAAAAATTTTTTTCATGTCTAGGATTACTATTTGAAAAATATTTTGCAGGGATATCGAAATCTTTCATTTTAACATTTCGTTCGAATCTATCCAACATAGCTTCAATCTTTTCCATAGGCACATTATGCTTAGTTTTTCGAGCTAACTGCTTGCAATCATACCTCCATGAAGTATCTGGTTCTATAAATTCTAC
Organism: Trinorchestia longiramus; assembly: GCA_006783055.1. NCBI lineage: Eukaryota > Metazoa > Arthropoda > Malacostraca > Amphipoda > Talitridae > Trinorchestia > Trinorchestia longiramus. The sequence goes on from VCRD01000273.1 coordinate 203,545, forward strand.
TTTATAGTTACATTGTACGGCCATTATTACATATGGCCTCATTTCCCACTTCTGCAAGTTAGTGTTGTCAATGACAATTGGATTAACGTGATCAGCGATGCACTTGCGCGCCTTATTTTGGGTATACTGATGTGCATCGGAAATTTTATCCGGATTATAGTTGTAGTGACCGCTTGCCGTCATAAAATAGTCGTCTGCACTTAGAATCATACCCCGACCGTTGATAATCTTTCTGGCCAGAGTGGACTTTCCACTACCAGGCAGTCCCCGCATTATGACCATTATTTTGGTGCCGTTACTCAACATAGCTTGGATGAGCTGCATCATGCATGTTGGTTTCTCCGTATCCGCAACACGTTTGTTGCTGCGCACGTTGTTAGTCTCAGACACGGAGAAAGCTTTCCTCAATTGTGAGAAATCACTCAAAAATTTATCGTAATTGCGATGTTCGTTCGTGAACGTAGGGCTTCTCGACAAGTTGGTCATTTTGCAGTTCACGTTCTTGTTGTTGGACTTGAAGTTTTTTCCTTGAGGCCACTCGTTTGCAGCGGCCGAAGCGGACCCCACTGCATCAAAACCAGCTCCAGGAAACCGAGCCTCGTCGTTTCTGTTCTTGTTCTGACTTGCACGAGAAGAAGAAGAAGAAGAAACATTCAAGTTAGAGTTCGCGTTGCCGCCACCGCCGCTGACACAAAGATCACTAAGAGCCGAGATTTTGGCTCGCACATTTCCAGGGATGCTCGACACGTCTATCATGGAGGCGAAGGCGTTGACAGCAGCTTTGGCATCCCAGTCCACACTCTGCAGGATGGCTTTGATGACCTCGTGCTCCAGGTACGTGCCAAAACACTCCTCAAACTGTGTGAGCATCAAACCCTTCTCCGCCATTATGATGCGCCTCGAAACACACTGTCTGTTTGGACCGCCTCCGGGTTTAAAATTCTGAAAAAGAGGAGAAAAGTTAAATGGGAAATTATCACTTTGATTGTGTGAAATTAATGCAAAAATGCCAAATGTTTAGGTGCCATAAGACGTTTTAGTTTCCCTCATACATTAAAAATTAGACTCGCCAATCATTTATACAAGACAAATGGACGCACATCGCGTGCGAAGAAGTGGCACGCAAATTGAAAATATCCAAACACGCCACGAAATAAATTGTCAAGATTTTTAGATTATGTTTATGAGTTCTCTAACGCGCTAGTAAGCCACACGCAGTTTAGTGCTGAACAGTTGTGATCTGAGACAGCGTAACAAAATTTAACATTTTTGTACACTGTCACCAGTACCGACTTGACTAGACCTTACAGGGACACATCAGTCCCAGCTCATTTTCTTTCTCAAACTCATTATACTATTCATATTTTTCTAACTAGAAACTCAGATATCCCGCTTTTGAAAACCCCATAAATAAAATTCATCACAGAAAATACTTAACGCTTATATTTAGATACGAACAGCCCAGTTGATAAAGGCTGAAAAAATTTGGTAAATTAGCTTGAAGACTTGAAAGAGTTAAATGCTCATTGAGTTACGGAACGCTGTGGTCGTACGGGTTTATCATTGCATAACAGGGTCATCTATTGAAGATAAAGGGATTAATGTTAACAAAATTTAACCTTTGGTCTGCCAAGCCTGGCAACCCGTGACCTGCATTGCTCAAAATTGATAAGTAAATCAAACATGAACTGTCTCTTGATAATGGAAGAACTTCTTCAAAAACAAGACCAGTTCATTTTGTCCCTTTTTATCTTCTAGTTAAAATTATACGTCTGTCACATGGAATCAAATGACCTCTTGCAAATGAAAATTTTCATATTTGTTTTAGTTCAAATGCGTTCAATTCTGTCACAAGAAATAGTTACGAAGTTAAGTTATTGTTGCGCAACAAGTTTACGGTGAGAACAGTTACCATATTGAGGATATTCTAGTGAAAACTTTATCGTGTTCTTGATAATTACGCATAAATATCATCGTCCTCCTGGCAATGACACATAAATATGATGAGAATTACGTACTAATATTATCGTCCTTCTGGCAATTACACATAAATATTATAATGAGAATTACGTATATTATCGTCGTGATAACTGCGTATTTTCCTGATCGTGATCGATGCAATACAAGCATACCTCGAGAACGAGATAGCTCTTGTTATAATTGGTAATGTATTTTATAACAGCTGTTGTCTTCGATTACGGGGACATCGACAACCATACACAAATTACAGCCTCTGTAGATAAGCCTAAAAAACTGGCGTTTATTGACGAGATCATATAACGTTTATGACAGAGTTGACAAATCTAAACTAAGAGAGCGAAGACTCAAAATATGAATATCTGAAACATCACTTCAAGTATCGCTGCTATAAAACGACAAGCTCCCGGGTGAGTTATTTGCACCGCTGGACCAAACTTTCCCTTCTCACTCTTTCCAGAGACTTTTAGTACTTTTTAAAGTTGTGACGACTAACATTTGGTGTACGCTCTTAAGAGCGAGAGAAAGAGATTGAGTCAAAAAGCCATTCTGAAATACGTGCATCTGGTTTGTAAGGTCGATAATAGAGGAACAAGTTGTTTGTTATGAACGTTTGCTACCACAGACGCTGTTAGTGACGAGTGGTAAGCCTATTAACAGGCCTAACTGACCATAGGTCCTATGACACGGACGGCTAAATCTCTTTGTCTACAGACACGCATGAAATAAAGGTAGCGGTATAAATTTATACGGAAGATTTTGAGACGAAGAGCACTAACTGTAATGAAAACTGAGTTTGATCAAAGGAGTGATAAAAAATCGCCGCTCACTAAATGGAGATCATTTTTAGTTGCGTAAACAGCTAGTAATACCACTAAATGAGCGGCAATTTCTGCTAGTGTGAGCAGCTAGTAATACCACTAAATGAGCGGCAATTTCTGCTAGTGTGAGCAGCTAGTAATACCACTAAATGAGTGGCAATTTCTGCTAGTGTGAGCAGCTAGTAATACCACTAAATGAGTGGCAATTTCTGCTAGTGTGAGCAGCTAGTAATACCACTAAATGAGTGGCAATT
>VCRD01000273.1:209172-221395 GCA_006783055.1 Trinorchestia longiramus
TACTGATGTACACATTCTTAGTTGATACTGATGTATACATTCTTAGTTGATACTGATGTACACATTCTTAGTTGATACTGATGTACACATTCTTAGTTGATACTGATGTATACATTTTAGAGGACACCCTATAATTTGTAATGATGCGGGCGATGCTTTCTACACGTGATCATGTTTTTGTATTTTTTCTGCGCGTTGTATTTGCTTCTCTGGTATTGAATTATTCCTTGGCTGTGTTTCTGATGACTAGTTCTAATACATAGGGTATTTCTTCATCCTGATCTCCACACCCTGATCCTGATCTCCACACCCTGATTCTGATCTCCACACCCCGATCCTGATCTCCACACCCCGATCTTGATCTCCACACCCCGATCCTGATCTCCACACCCCGATCCTGATCTCCACACCCTGATCCTGATCTCCACACTCTGCTCCTGATCTCCACACCCTGCTCCTGATCTCCATGGTACTGATAAGTCAGGAGTTGTCGACATCATTCGAAAGTTCGTGCATTTGTTCATGAAAAATTACCAGAAAATTCAAATTATTCGGAAGATGATAAGCAAGACTCAGGTACGTACCTCACTCCACCAAGCGTCATGAACGCGGTTAGTGGATGCATAAGTCGACCTCTAGAACATGTAAGATAAGCAACACTGCTGTGACGCAGTAGCACGCCACCACAGAGATATCTACTTCCCCGGGTCAAGATAAAAACTGATTGAGATGTTCCTAGAGACCGCTAGTGCCTGTGTATGCGAAGTCCTTGGTTTTCATTCGTAACACACAGCAAAGATTTACGTGAAACTGAGGTACCATGATCCAGAATAACAGATCTATTTGTCTAATTATTAATTTATAATTATGAATTAAACTTGATCTTTTCTGTCGTTTACAATTATCCAGATCTCTCTACCTTCCATAGCTTTTTCGTTAATAATTTTCTAAAAGGTGTTATGCGCCACCCTCTATATGAAACAATGGAGTCCACCTTGCAGCTAATGAGCTTGTGTTTTGCGGCAACACCAGGGAAATCAACAACTAAAAAGCAATAAAAATAAACAGCAGCTGTCTCTGAAGGTCACACACACACACACACACAACCGCGTGGCGTATCCTGGATACTCGAGTGATACGCCACTTAGAGTACTACACACACACAAAACACTAGCATGAGTTCATGTGTGAACTTATCCTCACAAATGTAGCGTGAGAAAATGAATGCAATTAGTGGGTGCATTGTGTTCTTGTTTGCAATTTACTGAAGTAAACGTGAATCCAGACTTTGTAATACATGTTGGTATTTTTAATATCATAGCTACAATACATGAAGTAGTGAACTCACCCCAGATCTATTTTTCCTTCTAGCCATCCTTGAAAATGTTATAAGACACGAAAACTCTTATATAAAAATTAATCAAACACACGCTTGAAGAAATACTACTTGAACGAACAGCGAATGAATCACAAAAGCTCAAAGGCCACTAGAACAAACGCTTCAAAAATGTTCACTTTTCTTCGAATTCTGCCTGGACCGCGACAACACACCTTACTCAACGAGGAGAACAAGTCGACTGAAACAGCCTCAGACAGGTACTATGACAAAGCGAGTCTCAGAGACCTAATTGCCCCAGGGTTATCATTGACCAGATGCTGAATGCTCTTTATGGCCAAATTTGAACTGGCAAAAGGCTAAAAAAAGGCCAAATATACATTTTTCCAGAATTACAACAAAATATCTACATAATATTAACTTAAGAAACGACGAAAAATGTTCACAATGCTCAATATCTATTTGAATAAATTTCGAAATATCCGTTTCATTTTTTTCACTTGGGGTTTCTAGTGAATAAGAAAAGAATTATTTGATTTCGAGTTAGTTGGCGCTAGGTTCATTGCCGTAGACCGTAGAGCATGTATGTATGTTCAAAAGTATGTTAACATTGTACAGGGAGGTCCATACAGAACACCCCTTTTTAGAAAATTATTAACAAAAACTATGGAAGGTAAAGAGATCGGGATAATTGTATATGATTAAGATCATATTAACGTATAATTAATAATTAATTATGTAATTTATTAACCAATTATTTATTAATTTTCTAACATGCGAGTGTTACTCATGCGCCATAGAAAAACCATGTATTTGTCATTGCAAGGCCTTTGTAGAACAGGGTGTAGAAGATGAACTTATATACTACTTATACCACCCAAAAAATTAGAATGCATTCTGTTTCTATGTCTATTTTTAACTGCAGTTACAGGCACAAACATTCTCTCGACGAAGACATGGTTCGCTGGAACATAGTTGGCTAAACATTGAATGCATAGATTGATAATTCCTGGAAATGTTCATGGTGACATATGCCAAGTCAGAAGGTAACTTTGTCTTTTGAAAATTTGTTTTCCAGTAATGTTGTTCAATAACAGCGATTTATCAGCAGCTAGAGACATCATAACTTTCCTTTAGTGGTTTGCCTCAAATATTATTAGGACTGAGCAAAATTTAAAATAAATAGATGAACATTCTATTGAATTTACCAGAAATATTAATACATGTTTTTTCCGGCACGGAAGAGAGTGGTTATAGAACAAAAAGTAAACAAAGCAGAAATTAAACACATATCATTTCAGTATCAAATACAGTCAAATCTCGTTACTATGCCACTTCGTTACTATGCCACCCGCTACTATACCACTCCGTTATTGTAAAACTTTTATTCGTCCCCGACGAAATTCAATAGCAAATAAATTTACTATACCACCCTCTTATTTCGCTACTATGCCACGATTGTGTGTGTTGTACGTTGTAGTTTCGAATTCAATTTTTTTGAGAATTAGAAAGTAGCCCACAATGTCAGCTCAGAACTTCTAACTTTACGCAGAAGGAAAAGAAGATCATCGATGCCGCGAAGAAGGAGCTGAATCAGTTCAAGCTGGCCAGGGAGATGAACAAGAAGTGGGGCATGGAAGTTAAGAGAACTACAGTGAAGGACATTCTCAGCAAGAAAGATGCAATGGAGGCGGCCATCAAAGCTGAAGTTCCATCAAAGCCCATGAAGCTGACGCAGGCTCACGACTCGAAGCTCGATGAAGAAATGCTCATGTGGCTGAAGCAAGCAAGAGGACAGAATCTGAGTCGGCGGCGATCTGATCAAGAAGTTTAGCTGGACGACGTTTTTAACATGGACGAAACTGGACTCTTTTTGCAGCTGCTTCCGAACAAACATGAGCAGCAGCAGCGAGAAGTTCCTTCTTCTGACGATCGGCAATTCCAAGAGACCCCGTCAGGAGGAAATCCTTTTGTTTGAGGAAGCCCAGCGGGCATGGAGCACCGTCCGGAAGTTCATGCAGCAGAGAAGCGGGAAGCCCGGTGTGATGCAAGCATGCGATCGCCTAGACAACGAGATGCACGAGATCCGCCCAAACAAGATGCGCCAACTGACGATTCTTGAAAGTTTGGGCTGAGTTGATAGGTAACTTGAGAGAATGAAGTCCTTTTTACAAACCCCCGTTACTATTCCATTCTTGCTTCCTTCAGGTCACGGTCCCGACGGATGGCATAGTAACGAGATTTGACTATACTTTGTGCCAGCTATTCTTCATTTTGTTTTCAAAATAAATTAGATTCAATTAATGATATTGATTTATTGAATATCAATTAACTAATATAACGTTAATGTGTCGAATTCCCAGGAACTATTTCTAAATGTTTAAAAAATTAAAATAAAATGGCCAAACGCCAAATCACAGGTCTGAGTGCTCTCAAAAAAGGCCAGTTTTGAGATTTTTGGCCAAAAATAGCAATCTGGCAACCCTGCTTTGCGCCTAACGCCCTTATCACCTTGAGCCTGTACTGTATCTATGCTACCGCCAGTTTGTGCTGCTACGCCAGCACGGATTGTCATTCAGACGAATGACGAGATTCATTTTCTAATTGAATGAACATCCATTTTCGCTCATATAATTTCCCATAAGTTTTGAATACAATATTTAGAATTTATGACTAAATTCAATAATTTCTAAAGCCCTCTAGAAACGACAATAGTCAATATAAGGTAACATTTATCTGTAGTGGTGGCTTTCTTCAAGTCTTAACTGTAAGCTCACTTCCATAGTTCACAAGCAACTGAATGCGTAACATTTTGCAAGTAATTCTTTATGAAATTGAACTTAACACATCACAAAGCACTCCAGCATGACACACTCCACAATAATCGGAACAAAACGTGGCAGGAATGTGAAGCAAGCAGTGATGGCGTGAGAGACTCCGCCAGTACTCGGAATTACGGCCACAAAATTCACCGAGTCGGCGATTTGGAACAAAAAAAAACTTTTCTGCATGCTTGACTAACTAGATCAGAGGTTCTGAACCAGGGGTAAATTTATCTCTACGCCCTAGTAAATTTACCCTTGGTTGAGAATTTATTAGACTACATGCTACAACTGCACTAGACTATAACTAGTTTTAGCTTTAAGTCGACACTATAGGTCAACTATATTAAATTAAAGAGTTAAGCACAAATGAATCCTACACCTAGACTTAATAGTCTGGATCACGATCCTTTCATGGATCTTACGACAAATGGAGAATTGTTCATTTGCATTCAAAAGCAGCATGTCGATCATCCACCTTACTTCAGTCACGTTCCTGTAGTGAATGTCGTAACAATATCTACATAAATAAAAACACCAGTAATAAATAATTGAAGTACAGTGAAAGCCATTTCTTCATGTTTAAACTGATGCCAGACACATATAATTACACGTTGCTTTGAGCAAGAGGTCTGTTTTTAGCTCCCTTTTATTTCTACGTATCCGTATACAAAATAATTCTTTCTGTGACCATGACTAATGTTTACGAGTCGCATATAATGCTTGGTATACAATATGAACATCAGACACCATTAGTATTAGATTCCATGTATGCACGCACTCAGTTCATGACTAAAACATGTCAAGTTTTCCATTCAATAATGAAACCAGAAACCAACATGGGAAATCCATAGCCATGATTAATAAAAAATACCTGATCAAAGAAGTCATTTCCAAGGTCCTTGTAAAGGGTGTGGCAAAAGTCACATGATATATTTAGAATTAATTTATGCAAAAACTACTTGAGATAGAAACTTCAGGTAAATTGCAAACGAAAGAAAGGGTTTTAGAGTTTTTATTTAAATAGGTTATCATCAAAATGTCCACCATGTTGGTTTATGCACATGCACATTCTTTTCGTAACAGAATCCATCACTTTTCTTAGCATCTCGGGAGGAATGTTGCGAATCTCTTGAGAAATGTTCTCTTTCAAATGTTCCAAAGTACGAGGCCTATTAATGTATACTTCTGACTTTAAGTACCCCTATAAAAATAAATCCAAAGGGGTCAAATCACAAGATCTAGGAGCCCAAGGAATATCACCAAAACGTGAAATTAATCAATTTGGGAAAATTGTCTTCAAAAGTTGAATTGATTCCTTTGCTGTATGGGCTGTTGCACCATCTTGTTGAAACCACATATTCCCATCTTGAATTTGAGGTCTTTAATATTCTTCAATGAATTTTCGATATGCAGCTCCAGTTACAGTCGCAGTTTCTCCATTCTGATTTTCAAAAAAATAGGGACCAATAATCCTTTCACTTGTCATACCGCACCAGACAGTAACCTTTTGTGAGTGAAGTGGGATTCCTTGGGCTCCTAGATCTTGTGATTTGACCCCTTTGGATTTCTTTTTATGGGGGCACTTAAAGTCAAACGTATACATTAATAGGCCTCGTACTTTGGGACATTTGAAAGAGAACATTTCTCGAGAGATTCACAACATTCCTCCCGAGATGCCAAGAAAAGAGATGGATTCTGTTACAAAAAGAATGCGCATGTATATAAACCAACATGGTAGACATTTAGATGATATCCTATTTAAATAAAAACTCCAAAACCCTTTCTTTCGTTTGCAATTTACCTGAAGTTTCTATCTCAAGTAGTTTTTGTATAAATTAATTCTAAATATATCATGTGACTTTTGCCACACCCTTTATGAAACTGAACTGCCCTTAGATACAGTTAATTTTCCTCATTGCCTCAATAACAAATAACTCTAGGAACACCAAACCTGTATCATTGATACAAAGAATGCTTGTATGTTGTGGAGTTCGGTACTCCAGAAATAAAATTGATCTTTTTTCTGACCTTCAAGAACATTCCACACAAGAAACTAATGTGGATTGTGAACTTTAACACCAAAATGAAGACAGATATTGAGGGTAAAAAAATTCAGACATTAATTAGTTTTAAAATAGATTAAAACAATGGGTTCTTTCCAATTGATTTTACAATAACCATTACAGATTTCAAGACATATTTCAGATACTGAGAGATCAAAAAAGAAGGCAATGATGTAGGCAAAAAAGAAATGCTATAATTTTCAAATAAAACCTTGAACTATCACTACTTCAGCAAAAAACACAACTTTGTCCAGAACTTCAAAGAACACAAGATGTACTAATTTTAAAAATTTATCATTCTTCATCTCTAAGAACATTCATACTTCACAGTAATTTAGTACTTAGTCACTTCTTTATGATCAAGTTATGCATTTCAAAGTTTTACTGAATTATATAAATTGGTGATGAGGTTTTTGTGCAATGTAGAATTGAGTAAATAAAATAATTAACTGAAATCTTGTTAAAATATGAAAAACAGTAAAACTTGAAAGAAATGAATCATACTTCTTTCATAATCGTGTATAGGACACACACTACCACTAAAGGATTACTGTATTAAGATGTATGCTAACAACTATAAGTTATTTTAAAACCTGTAATTGTTATCTAACTACTTATATAATACACAGTGTACCTCTATCTCTGTGTGTCCATCCCATTTCTTCTAATCTATTCCTAAAGAAAAATCATTGAACTAAAATAAAAATCTAAAGTAAATAACTACTTTAACTTTTTTCCTGTTACTCTATTAAGCATTTATATTTAATTAATTTGTGTAAATATCAAAAATGCATTTTATTTCATAGATGCTTAATTTTATCCCATTTACACTGTGAAATTTCCACAGCCATGTTTTTGGTAGATAAGATACAGAATGAAAGTGCTGTATATGCTCATGAAAAATACTCAAGTTCTAACAATATCATGAGTAAACCTGAAAAATGTATTTCATTTCATAGATCCTCAATTTTATCACTTTTAAAGCATGGAATTTTCACAGATACTATGTAGGCCCCATTATCAGTAGATAAACAAAAGGAAAAATATTTGAAACACAATAATTCATCATAAATCTTCAATACATTTCTTTATAATAATTTCAAATTAGTTAAATCTATTCAAACTTATAACACTATTATAGTTAAAAAAATCCTTAATTTTATCAGTTTTAAGCTAAAATTTCCACAGGAACTATCTAGTTCACATATAGATAACTCGACTAAACATCTCCAGACCCATAGCACTGATTTCAATCCCTTCCATTGACACTTTTGAGTGGCTTTCCCATCAGTAAGTTAGACATGAAAAAATGAACCAACTTTATTGACTGTAGTAGAAAAACTGAGAGCTTAGTACCTTTGTGACTTAAGAGAGACAAAGATCTACTCTTGTTGTTAGAGAGACAAACATCCACTCAATTTTGATTTTTATCAATGCATTTCTGGGACAAATATGTCCAGCCTACTTAGGTTTTGGAAAATTTGTGTCCAACATATATGTTCCAGCAGACTTGAAGAAGATAAATATGCTCAGCACATTTTCCATGATGTGACCTATCAGTGAATCTCACTATGCATTCATTTGCTGCAATATGACATCCCTGAGAAAAAATATATTTTAATTTGTGAAAAATGTTCATACTTTCAACTGTTGTTTATAGTGATGCGGTATTGCTACTAAATGATTGATTTATTGAATTGCTGCCAAAACATGGCAAAAAGAAATGCACTAAAAATAATGTGTTGAATAATAACTAAATGACAGCTGAGAGTAAAGGACATTTTTGAGGAAACTCTGTAGTTTGCAAAATGTCATAAACATTGTTTATAAAATTTGATAAGCATTATTTACAATTAATAACAGGAATTTACTAAATTAGCAGATAACTCTGGATACTTGAAAGTTAATTAGAATTTCCTGGGCAACATTGAGGTACAGCTAAATCCTTGACATTGATATTCCTTCATCCATTGAACACATCAAATAAAATTAAAAGTTTTTTACTACCACATTGCAAATCTCTATAATTGAAACTTCTAAAAAAATTATTCAAAATGTGTGTTATTCGAGACACCTTGTAAAAGGAGACAATTGCGATGCATTTTTCTCATTCCTACAGGCAAATACAGAGGCTCTCATTAATGAGAGCTCCATTGTTCTCATAGAATAGAATAGAATAGAATAAGGCAATAGGAACGAGCCGTTTGGCCCATTCTTGGTTCAATACCGAAGTCCCATGCCGTCCCATGCCATAATCATCAATAATACGTAACTATTTAATAATAAGCTTAGTTTATTATTGTTGACTCACAAATCTAATGACTAACAACGACTTGTTGCATTATAAGAAGCAGGAGATAAAGATTAAGGTACATTATGGGTTATAATTTTCAGTTGCGTATGTGCAGCTTCACCATACTTATAAATTCAGTTATACAACTATATCTGACATAGTACTATAATAAAACATATAACAACATAAATGCAGTTTTTTACCTTGACAATTGAAATTAAAATCTTGATCCTGCACAAGTGTACGCCAAAACGATGAAATAAAACGTGATTAAACCTTGAGTTGATTGTGCTACTTTAGGGATAAAATTGTCCTATACATTAAGCTTACCCTACAATTTACAGAGTGTGTGTGCACATTGAGGAATCATCTTGGAATATCGTGTGTGTTAAAAAGGAAGTATTGAATATTCCACTAACATTGCAAGAATGAAACTTAAATTTAAAAAAAAACATAATATAAAATAAAAATGAGTTTTGAATTTTTCTTTTATGCTGACACGTTTTGCAGGTGATGATCAGGCTGCCTCTATATATATGAAATATCCCAATGCTCCTGGGTCATTGTCATATTAAACATATTTAAAATGTCAGAACTTCTGTTGAAATACATTGTTACTTATGTATGTACAAGGATTTTTTTACCGTCCAATAGAATATGAAAAAAATATATATAACATAATTTTATTACCAAAAGTACTGCAGGGTTTTATATACATATTTCACTATTTAATCGCCAAAAAGTTGAGGCCTTTCTTATATCGTGACTATTCCTTTGTTTTAAGATTGACATACTACACCAAACTCTCACCTACTTTACTGTGGTTTCACCGCCAGAAACGATGAGCGAAAATTGTTTCCCCTCATTGTGATAGAGTGTGATAAACGTTAGGGGCTAACGCCATCCAAGGTAACTTGTTCTACTTAGCTGATAAACTGTTCCCTATATCTTTTCCTCACATGTAATTCAGGCCAGTGTTACAGCATTTGTTCAATCATTTTAAATGTAAGCATTGAGGTTGAAAGAGCAATGCAGTGCATGTTTTGCATTCTATCTGAATATATATATGTGTGTTTGATGTTTTTTGGTTTCCTTAGTCTGCAACATAAATCAGGAATATTTCAGGGTAACGACTGGATGGGTGATGGGTATGACCAAATTTAGGTTACCATGAAGTTATTGTAGGGTAATTTTAGCATATCGTGGGAGCCCTTTCAAAAATGTTAAAACAAAGTACAAATTGCGTTGCTGGCTTGCTGCGCACTTGAATTTTGGCTACGCCATTTAAACAGTGGATGATGCTCAATTAAGTTTGTTCTTAGTGGCGCTTTGCAGGCTTTTACTCTTTGTTTCTCAATTTTCTAATGTTATTTGTTCTGTACAGTTGAAGGGGACTCAAAGTTCTGCTGGATATTTCAGAGTATTAAAGTCATATTTTGCTCTAGGGTAGCGCCTTTGTCTTAGTTTGGCCTAACTAGAACTTTTTTTAATTTCATTTACGATGACAAATAAAAGAGTTCATTTTGTAAAACTAATATAGGACTCTGTATGAAGTTGCTGAGATAAGTGTCGTACAAAAGCAAGATTGCTGACAAAGAAGTTAGCCAATCGAATTTCAGGTTACCTGTTACAAATCATGGTGATTATCTAGCAAATTATCTCTGCCCTTGCTACAAAATGTAGAACATTGTAATATCACCATTAAAAATTAATCCCAAAAGAGGAGCTCTACAAAATTTTGCGATTGTAATTAAATTTGTCTTTAATAATGTGATGACAGTTTTCAGAATTTATTCCATGTTTTATTACTTTTTAAGGTCATTGATGGTGAAGCAGTAGTGAGAAGTGGACTACTGTCATGCATTTCTGGTGAAACACCTGAGGCAAGCCTGACGCACAGTGGAAAACAAGTGAGGCAAGCCTGACAGTGGAAAACACTTGAGGCAAGCCTGACACACAGTAGAAAACATCTGAGGCAAGCCTGACACACAGTGGAAAACATCTGAGGAAAGCCTGACACACAGTGGAAAAAACTGTGGGATGCCACCCTGTTGTGTGCTTGTTTTAGAGGGAATTAAAGGCCATAACGAAGGTCTCAAATACCCCTGGCCCTAAATTGAAAGTAAATTATTATACCATGTACTGCAGATGTGATCATAGAAACACATTTTATTGAAATTATTTCTAGCAAAAATTTATGCTTAATACATATTTATTCTATTGGTTTATCCACTATGATAAACTGATTTTGTGGTTAGTGAGTTCATTACTTTGTCTGTTAGAAATTAATGGTTAATTATTATTATAATTCTTGGGCTAAGTGTTATGGCTTTCTTGAAAAACTGATTTCATTAGAGCTTTCTTTTGAAGAAGAAAACTGCTCAAAGTATTTTACATTTGGTGTTTTGAGTACTAAGCACCAGATTGTATTTATATAGAAGGAATTTAATGTAAATAATAGAGCTGCTCATTACTTGATTCATCTGCATCATCTTTGGTGGTTTATTTAGCTATTCCATTTTGCTTTTTCTGTCCATTCACAAATGTCTGTCAGACCCATAATTTTCCTGCAAAGGGACTTTCAAATATCTATTCTTTCTATGTAAAGTATTTGGATGCTACATACTTTCTTAAAATGTACATTAAATCTTGGTGATTATATAACATAAATTGTCAATTTTGTGACATTATTATATTATAACTTTTAACTCAATAAAACAGTAACCATCTTAGATTTCATCTTTTCAACTTATTTCTTTAGAAATTCTACCATTGTATGCAGTTATTAGTAATGTTTACCTCAATATTGAAGACTAGCAGGCTAGAGTCTATTTTAAGTAAAATTCAATTTAGAACTACAGGAAACATATTAGGAATTGTTATGACATAAATATATTCTTTGCACTAATGTACAGATGTTAAAATTTATTTTATTGTATGTTGTTTCTTGTCTCCTTTCTGTTAGATTATGATTCAATGGCTCTATTACACAAGCTGTCTACATTATTTACTGAGCTTATCAGTAGTATGCATATTCTCAATTAATTGACCTTGAATAGATTATTTCTAAATTACATTTCTGATTTGGCATTGTCAATTATTCCACAGAAGTGTTTTTAACTGAGTCATCACAATTTATGCATAACACCATGACTGCAACTCATGAGAGCACAAGAAAACTTGTTCATGTTCACAGCATCTCATTCAACAGCAACAGAAGTGAGTAAATTAATGTCATGTTAAGCATAGTTTTATTGACATGAATGATGTTTGAATTTTACACATCCTATGCATGCAGTGGAGGGAATCCTACATTATTTGTTCTACATAAGATGTGTAAAAGAGCTGGAACTCAGAAATTATTTTTAAAATGCTTGCTTTAGTGGTTATGACCAGTTTTTGTACCTTGATAAAATGTCTGCTTGTTTTTCAGCTTTCTTCACAGTGTGCCTGGAGGAGGGACTAAGAATATACCAGACAGATCCTCTAGAGCTGTACCAATGTCTGGGTAAGCAATCTATGATAAGTACATCTCTAATTACGAAACTGGCTCACAGGTCGAACTCAACGAGTAGTGATTCACGATGAAACAAGTGATCCAGCGCTTGTAACATCAGGAGTCCCTCAAGGGAGCGTTTTAGGCCCGCTCCTCTTCATCATCTATATCAACGATCTTGATGTCGGAATCATCAGTAAAATCAACAAA
>VCRD01000273.1:230443-241802 GCA_006783055.1 Trinorchestia longiramus
CAAGAGGGGAAAAAGTGCAAGACCGGCCGGCAGCAGTGAATACTGCACCCATATTAAAATTTGGTATTTAATAGCGAAGTACGCCTATGGTTTTTGTGCGTTCTCATGAATGTTTTGTCCTCGCTTATACGAGCTCGAGATTACGTTGAGTGTATGTTTCTGTAAACCTGTCTTTCAAGCAAAGTATGGCCCATTACCTAGCTAGAAAATGTGTTAATCCACATTTAATAACATTACGAAGTGCTTGTGGAACTTGTTGAATAGCTAACAAAGTGTTTTTATACCTCGTCTAATAGCCTAAGGAAATGCTTTAAGACGTGGTTTTAATAGCTGTTTATTTTCTGGCAGCAAAAATTTTGAGAGAACGTGAACTGTAAAAAGTAGTCCGTAATAGAACTAGTTGCATATGAAAAAGAGGGACGACGTTTCTATTTCAATATCACTTCATTTGTAAAAACTTTCTGAATGCTTTATGTGATATAATGTGTTTGTTTATTTTGTGTGCGGAGATGTGTTTTAATAACAGGACTTCTGTAGTTATAACATAAATTATGTGCTAGATTCATACCTGATTGATTTTTCTTAAGCATGTGTATTCGTGGACCAGCGTTGAGCTTCAGAGCTCCTGGAAGAACCGACACTAACTGCATTGCCAGTTTTATCATCGCTTCTGTGATGTGGAATTATTTAGGGGTTATTCTTGAGGTTCGTATTGCATAAAGATGTACAGGCAGCGAAGGTTATCAAGCTAGTATCAGTTCTGTTCATGTTTGCCGGAATGTTTATACACGATTGAAGGGAAAATCTAATGGTTTTCTTCTGAAGGGTGAAGAATTACCTTGTAGGTTACATGTTGATAGACTTGCGCCTATATATTGTTGAAAATGTGTCCCGTGCGTATATCAAACGTTAACGAGTCCGTAAAAACGCTTTTAATGTGATGTACCTAAAGCGAATCTCCCCAATGTTTTTGCTTCGGAATGAGCTTGTGCAAATGATTGCTGTCCATATTTATCATTTATTGTTCATTTATAATAATTATTTATCGCTCATTTACCATAATCATTTATACTTCAGCTGGGGTACGGGGATTTTCTTCTGCCTCCATTAAATGTACTAATGTGCTAGCTCACTTTACCTCTCTCTGTACACACACATGCATTACCTTTCCTTTCCTCTTCTTTTAGCACAGATTTGATCTGTGACTAGTTCTACCTGTCTTTACCTCTCTGTAGTTCTGTTTTTCTTTCATTCATTTTTGTCAGACTGTCACTAGTACTGTTGAAAAAGCTCCTTTGATTGACCAGTGTAACTGCGGTGGTTAAACTAGGAATGTAATAATAATTTAATTGACCAGTGTGTTCTAAATCGGGAAGTCCTCCCATCCGCTGCAGGCAGGTTTCTTTGTTCAGCTTATCGTTGTCTTTGAAATGAACTACATTTCCTGCAACTTTTCGTGGAATTTTTTTATATTGTTTCAGGTATTTTTTAGGTTCCAGTTGAGAGCGCTTGCGTCATGATCGCTTTATAAAATTAGTTCCATGACAAGTACAAGGAATCATTACTTATACTTTACGTTATCCGTTTAATTCTCACGAAATACTTTGAGTTCTTGAACAGGGTTGCATTGTGAGGTAAGCCTTAATAATTCCTTGCATTTAGTTCTGTGGAGCAAGTTGTCAGTATTCTGCTTTCACAAGTTCGAAAAGTGAATGTGTCTTGCTGGCTTTGTAGATGGTAAACGCAATGTACAATAATCGAAGGACTAAAGCTTAATTCTGTGAAAAATATTGTCGCCATGTTTAGTTCATAAGTTTCAGAAACGTCCGTCGCTAATGTCCGTGTCATCTTTATTTTATTATTGTATGAAATTTGTGTATTGCCACAGGCTTGCAGTTTCTTTATGGTGGTGTTGAGCCTTCCATATTTCTGTCGTGCTCTGATGTTAGAGAATTATTCTTGTCCACCATCTTCTTGTGGAGGAGGAAGATATGAGGCTTCTCCTGCATCAGTGATAGAATAGAATAGAATGAGGCTATAGGAACGAACCTTCTGGCCCATTCTTGGATCGGATAATTACTTCGATAATTATTCGGTTGTTTTTACCCAAGTCCCATGCCGTATTTCTAGCCGCGTCAACCATGTCGGCAGCGGGATTCGAACCCGGGTCTTTCCGCTCGCAAGCAGACTCGCTCACCAGTCGACCAAGCTGGTAATCTATATATCTGTTCTACGAGTATGACAGTTTATGTTCTTCAGTGTTATATCTATATTATTCCTAAACGAGTTACTCACTTTCATTGCAATTCAACCAACTGCAGATATTGCTTTGAACTTTAACGGAAGGAAGAAAAAGAAAAGTTCTCCATCAATGTTGGGAGGAAACTGCGTGGATTGAACCAGGAATATAATAATGCTTATAATGTAGGGAGGAAAAGATTGTGGTTTTACGTCCCTGAAACTTCTTTTGAGACGATCTTCATTCAACTGTAGAGAGCGTAGTCACCTTGAACTGCAGAACAAAATACAAGAAAGTTTCTCTGAACTCAAAGCTTTTCGTCATCACGGCCTTTGTCACAGAATTTATTTTCAAATCTTCACCCTCGAATTAAGACTTTCAATTAGTCAAGACCAAATTGTCTAAGTGAGCTAATCTTATGCATTGTTTCGGTCAAATTTCGCAGCTCTTCTGTGTTTTGGTGTCTTTTATTTCATTGATGAATAAATTTATCGATACGTTAAAACCTATCCAGCTTCCGTTCAGTGTACTAGAGCATGTGTAATAAAGAAATGGTTTGTGAACTGTACGCTTTAAGCGTTTTGATTTTTTGAAAATTTCTGTTGCCCTACACTATAATGTCTTGTAAATATAAATTTATTTATTTTTTCACCTATCATGTTTATAAATTATCAATCATCGTGGCTTTCATAAATATAAATGTACGTTTTAGTAATTTTTTCCGCCTTTATTCGTTGCCTAAATTCTAATTGTGGAAAAAAATTACTAGGTCTGACAGTTTCACAGAGCGCTTCTTTCCAGTCGTTCTTGTACTTGGTGACGATACTGTTCAGAAATTGAATCTAAATGTTATTTTTGACTCCACAAACTTCGTCACCAAATTAAAACGCTGTTCAACTCAAGCGGAGCTTCTTTTGTTACAAATACTTCCTAAATCCAATGCTTGGAACTGGTGGATTTATGTAAATAAATTTGAATAATTCTTTGGATCTCAAGAATAACTAGTAATGAGGAATAAAGTTTACGTGTTTGAATAGTTGAGAACACGCAAGGAAGTGGTGTGGGTGCATTGTTCTATTATACCTCGTTATGCAGGGCAACCTCCAATGAAAAGCTAACGCTGACACTCCTGGGTGTAAAACTTGTTGTCCAGTTGTTACTCAGCAGTGTGACTGTGAAGAAGGGCTTGGCTGCTTAAGGCGTGTGTAATTGTGTACTCTGTGAGCTGTTCAATGATTTTTTACACGCTTTTTCGGTTTCAATTAATTGATTGGTAAGTAATCACTGATAGGGAGCACCGAACTGAAATTTTGCCGTAAGTTTGAGAAAAATATGATCACATGGGACATAGGACATTAAGTAGGCAGAACATTTATTCCGTACAACTAAATGAAATATCAATCAACTAACAAATTTCTTGATAACAAAGGTCAAAAGTAGCATACTGTGAAAAAAGTGAGCTCTAATTGAACTAAACTAAGAAACAAAACGGTCGGCACCACAGCAGTTTAAAAATTATGCGTCGAAATTATATGTCGAAAACTCCCAGAAATACGAGTACAGTACTGTAATTTGTATTTGAATCTAAGAAGCAAAACATCTAATTTTATTCAACATAGAAATAGTATGGTAATATAGTCACAATGTTTAAGTAAGGACTTACACGATGATAAATAAAAATATCATAGAATTGTCAAAAACCAAAAGGTTTTCTATATTATGAGTGTATCAATTTAATTTAATTAATAATCTGTTAAGAATCCCCCATTTGTAGGACAAGATTCATACCTGCTTCGTAACCCGAGTTAACGACCTGATGCTCAGACAGCTGGAAATAATTTGCTAAACGATGATTAATTAATCAGGAAAGATGACATATAACTTATATATCATTAAATGAATTATTACCCATAGTTTAAACTCTAAATTTCGCTGAAATTAAAAAAAAGTTGAGCATAACAGCACAGCCGAAGAGACATGAATAAATTGTTATAAGTAAATAATTGTTATATGTGTTTTTAAATATCAGATATATAATATTTGAAAATAAGTATGTATAATGAAACTTTCTATATATCACAAATATTGCGGAATTAAGTTTTTGGGCAAATGAGTTATAAGTTGTAGTAGTAGTAACTTATATGTTTGCACACTTCTCTTTTTATGCTTTGATTCCGGTGGTTCCGCTGATGCATCATCCTAATATCACCTGCTTTAGAATATAAAAAACGTAAAAATAATGATAATACATTTCAAATACTACTGTTCAATTTTTCGTTGTATATGAACTTTATTGGATATACACTATTTTTTCATTCTGTTTTCATAGTCGCGTTTTCCGTACGTTGCCCAATGCTAGATACATTACGTCACCTAATATTTCATAAATATTTTTAAACAAATATTTTATATTACTAAATACCAGTAGTTTAGATTCAAGAATATGATAAATACTGCATAATCATTAGGCATAATATTTACGCTTGAAAGTTACTTTTATCACCGCTAGAGAGCTGAACAAAGTTGATGAATGAGACTTTGATAGTTTCGCTACAAAGCGAGGTACTGTGCTATAGCGTTGATGCGTGCGGTGCAGACATCGACGATAAATTCTCAAAATATATATACTTCAGTTTTTCGGTTGTGTTGATCTCAAATTTTTATCAAAACTGGAAATGTATTGGAGTGGCCTAAGGTAAGTTCTGCCTCTATTGAGCTCTGAGTGTGTTAATGTTTCCTAATCTATTTCTCATTGATCGCCCCCAACCTCCATTGCTACGAGCCATTTTGAGAAATTCTTATTACTGCGCTGAGATGAAGCATATATTTTCACAATGTTCAGTATTCTTAACGAGATACTTTTTGGCTCATAAATTCACACAAATGCCGCCTATAATTATTTTTCATCATGATATAATTTAAAGAAACACACTTGTCACGTTCTGAAAGATTTGCGTCCATAATGTACCGTTAAATATATTAATGCCGCGGTCGAAGTAGACATTATGAATAAAATATACCTGTATCAGTTGTACTTCTCATCCTGACTAGTGTTTGAAGGTATAATTAACAAATTTGGAGTATCTAAGTTGCAAGTTTAGTAAGGTAAATACTACGTAATCTCAAGTTAGAGTACACTAAGTTTGACTTGCTTTGTCCACATATTATTTAATTATCCAAGATGCCTAACTTATGAATACTTGTTGAAGGTGTTATAATTTTTTTCATGAAATTCTTAGCGCAGAACATGCTTATATCTTCAACTAACAGTAACTTTACTGACTTACATATACTGCTTCACTTGGTCTATTATGTATCAAAATAGACTCTACTTTTTTTAGAAATAACGAAGTACAGTCCACAAAATTAATGACAACTCATAATTTATATCCAGCCACTTGATCTGTTATTGGTGTGAATTGTAAACATTTTATTTGTATCATGTTGCACATATACAAACTCTACCTGCAAGCTATGAACCAAACATTTTACGCTTTAAAAATTGGACATGCAATGCCTATTTTGATGATAAAATTAGAATGGGTATTTTAGTGCAGTTTACTGTATCAACTTTTATGTTTTGTAGTATATAAAATACTTCTTACAAGAGATAATATTTAATTGTTAATACAAGTTAAGTTTCATGGGTAAGGCAAAAGTTTGGAGATACATGGAATACAAATGAAGTTAACCCATCAAGAGCTGGAATTAAACCATTATTTTATTTTCCAATATTGATTGTTCCCACCTTGTTGAACCCTCAGAACTGTGCTGATTTAATTTATGAATAATTGCAGTGTAGTTTGCTCTCAAAAAGTACAATCACATTTCAGTCATTTAAAAATGTTTTATAACTTTATAGTCTTGAAAGTTATACCTACAATAATGTCTCAAAAAAGGCTTTTGATTATTAATAAGTCAGCAAGTTAGTTCAGTTCATGAAATTAAGTTTTATAGCAAACAAGCAAGTAACACAATGCTCAGTTGTAGCATCCTGTTACTGAAGGATTTATCTTAGAATATGGTGGTAGAATTGTCAATGTAAAGCCCAAGTGGTTCAATAATAGTAAAAAATGTTACTGAAATAAATTTATGTATTACTGAAATAGCTTCAGTATGCACTAAAATACAAGAACAGCTTTCTTAACAAAAATAAAATAGCTTAATTATGGGCTAAAATAATCAATATCATTTAAATAAAAGGAACTAGCTTGTTTATTTTGTTCTAAGATAAATCAGTATTTTAGGTAGATAGATTTTTGTGTACTGGATTGCTCTTCCTAAATGGGTCTAAATTTGTTAGAAAAATTAGCTGAGGATGATTTGTGCTTAATATTATGTAGCATAAAAAACAGAAAGGATCAGTTGATCAAAGGTACTCATTTTTATGATGAGTATTTGCATCACAGTTGCCCCTAAACTTTTTAAACATTTAATACAACATGCCTAAAAATTTTGGCTCTCATGAAGTAGCAGTACAAAGTGTCCACTAAAAGCTTTGTAATTCTTATGCTAAATTCTCAATGATTAGTAAAATTTAAGAACAATGTATTGTGGTGTTACAAAAAATTAAAATGGACTCTATTGTGTCAGCTGTGCCATACCTGTTGCTATGTATGAGACTCAAAATTGTTCTTTGAAATATGATGCATTTCATTCTGCCATGCTGAAAACACTGCTCAGACATACCATGCTCATCATCCAAATACATATAATTAGGCATGCAAAATGAGTCATGAATGCTGCAAAAAGTTCACCACTGCTGTTATTCGTACAACAAAAGTACTGCAGCTTCCCTGCATTTGTTACTCATGTGTTAAGCTCTGAGAAATGTAAATGAAATATAGAGCAAAATTCATTGTATGCACTGCCTTTTTGAAAATTCTTGTGTGGTGCTTATTTAATGCATCTGCCCTCTTGTTTTCTCTCAACATCAGGAATGTTGTTTATGATAGTTCTACAAAAAAAGGATGCTCAGTTTTCATTGTTTAAATATTTTGTCCCAGCATTCAGCATGTGTTGAACATATTTCTGCTACTGTGATATTGCAGGGTAATGCTAACAGAAGTCAAAATTTCAACTGTAGACGGTTGAAGTTCACAGTAGTGAGTGAGCAGTACTGCAGTTAGGTGATTTGTGTGTATTTATGGTGGTTATGCTCATACATTACACATACATGCTGGCTTTATGTACATACATGTTGTGTGGTTTAAGTTGATCAAGAACATCACTCCAAAATAACTGCAATATGGGTTTACATCAATGCATTACTTTTAAAGGTGTAGGATCTTATGTAAAGTCAACACTTCAACCCCAAATTTTTTTTGATGAACTTTGTATAAGTTTCACTAATAGCATATTTTTACAGCGCGGCAGCAAATGCTGCTGCGGCGTACCAAACTGGTCAGACTGGGTATGCAGTAAGCCATGCTCCTGCAGCAGGCACATACACTACCCAGCGGGCCCCTTCTACCTATGATGCCAGCTACCAGACTGCCACTAGCCATGCATCGGCCAGCTACCCCACTCCCTCCACCACGTATGACTATGGCTACACTGCACGGCCCCCCAACCAGCCTGCTGCCGCTGCTGCTGCAGCCGCAGCTGCTGTCTATGACACCAAGACATACTATGGCCAACCTGCTGCCGCTGCTGCTGCCACTGCTGCCACGCCCTATACAGCTGCTGCTGAGACGCATTATCAAAGTGAGTCCTCAAGAAGATCAAGCTGATTTCCATGTCTAGGTGTCACCCTTGCTAGACTAGGTGCCTTTCTTGCTTGACTAGATGTCACCTTTTCTGGGTTAGGTGCCACTACAATGGCTAGCTGCCACTCTCATGGCTACTGTAAGGTATGCATATGATGCTTCTTGAAACAGTGGATCAATTCTCATGTGAAGATCAATATTGTTTCTTTTCACTCTTCTTTAGAGATTCTAGTTGTGCCTTGAGTTAGCCTGATTCAAGTTGTCAGTCCATGTGTTTTAAATATCAATTTATTGAGGCCTGGTTTTATACAAGGCTTTTCTTAGACTTGGCTAATAATATACAGATTTTTTTTATTAAATTTCTTGGTCTATCCAATTGATTAAATGACATAAAATAGTATATGAGGGCTTCTACACTAACAATATTAAAAAGTAATGAATTAGTAATAAAGTTTTTTGATAAATTAATATGTAATTAAGTCAATAATTATCCTCAACCACTGTGAGTGCACAATTTTGTGTTGGCATGAGTGTTGACCTATTCAATTAAGTTTTATTGGTATGCTTCCACAAGTTTACTTCTAGTGTTGAGTAGGTAGGACTTTTTTAGGGCTCTCTGGTCCATCATTATTATGAGTGATTTAGACACCTGGAAGTCCTTCATACATTTTTTGTTACTTCTGTGCCTTGTTAGTTAACATTTGATAAGCTTTACTTGCTGTATCTCAAACTTGCTTGTAGGTAAAAAACATGTGAAGAAACCAAGTCTCATTGCCCTAGACCTGTGTGGTGATCTACTTGTAGGTTAAAAACATGTGAAGAAACCAAGTCTCATTGCCCTAGACCTGTGTGGTGATCTACTTGTAGGTAGTGCACTGAGGCAGAGCTCTGCTGCAGCTGCTGCTGCCCCGAAGACCAGCTATGCCACAGGCTACTCCGTCTCCTCTGCCTCCCAGGCGCCTTACAACTCCACATCCTACACTGCACAGTCCACCACTGCTGCTAATAAAGGTGCAGTGCCACTTTTTGGTGTCTGGTTATTGTGTCTTTAGGTTTCCAGTCATGTCCTGTCTGAGGGTATGGTCAACTGAGGGTATGGTCAACTGAGAGTATGGTCAACTGAGGGTATGGCCAGAATTGCCTGGCAAAGTATTGTGTTCAATACAAAAAAATTACATTTTTTGCGCACCTAATAATTTCAACTTCCTTATTGTACATAATTTAAAATTTTAGAATCTAGTACTACTAAATAATTCTGGTCTGTGCTCTGCTCATGTTTTTATCTCCTATGACACGTCTCAAAATAAAGATCATGACTAAGTTTGCTACTCTGATCCCTAAAATTAAAGGGACTTTGAAATTCATGGGCAGACTGGTTGTAAAGTAACACTTCTGCTCATTACTTCTTTTTTGATGAGGTCTTGGTGTGCCTTGGGACATTAGTCTGCTCTTGTTGTACGCTCAATTATCCACCATAAAGCCACTTGCAGTGTCCCTTGATATTGTGCTTCTACTATTAGTAAATGTTATATTTGTTCTCCCATCTTATTAGAACTGTTTCCAATCGTGAGAGAACAAATTTTTATTCTGTTGGTACTGGCAGATTGGTTCTGTAAGTATGTGCTGTGAAATTTCCACATGAACTTATAGGTGATTGACAGAGGGTTCCAAATTACAAAGTCAGTTATTGGTTGCAGATTTCTAGTAACTGACTGTTGATCATCAGTTGCAGGTTCCAAGTAATAAAGTCAATCATTGGTTGGAGGTTCTAAATAAATCAATCATTGGTTACAGGTTCCAAGTAACAAAATCAATCATTGGTTGCAGGTTCCAATTAACAATATCAATCATTGGTGACAGGTTCCAATTAACAGAATCAATCATTGGTGACAGGTTCCAATTAACAGAATCAATCATTGGTGACAGGTTCCAATTAACAGAATCAATCATTGGTTACAGGTTCCAGTTAACAAAATCAATCATTAGTTGCAGGTTCCAGTTAACAAAATCAATCATTAGTTGCAGGTTCCAAGTATCAAAACAAATGGATCATTGGTTACTGGTTCCAATTAATAAAATGGATCATTGGTTACAGGTTTCAATTAACAAAATGGATCATTGGTTACAGGTTTCAATTAACAAAATGGATCATTGGTTACAGGTTTCAATTAACAAAATGGATCATTGGTTACAGGTTTCAATTAACAAAATGGATCATTGGTTACAGGTTTCAATTAACAAAATGGATCATTGGTTACAGGTTCGACAGGCTTGTACATGCAGCAGTCTGTACAGGCTGCCACTACCAGCGCAGTGAAGACAGGGGGCAGCACGTGGCAGACCATCAAGAAGAGTGGTCAGTACGGGGGCATCAGGCACAACCAGAAGAAGCCTGCACCTCGGCCACAGCAGCTTCACTACTGTGATGTGTGCAAGATCAGCTGTGCTGGACCGCAGACTTACAGGTCACTTAATTATTGAGTGCTCGTAACCTTTCACTGTCCAAAGGGGTCTTGAAGTCCTCTCTGAAAAGTGTTTCAAAACAAACAAAGTGTTCCAAAACAAGTGTTCATCAATGCACTTATCATTTATAGAACTCTGAGAATATATTACAGTTCTGCTTGTTTAGACGCTGCTTGTAGTGTGATCATCCAATGAACAGCGTGTGGTTGTGTTGCATTTCTCTTTTTCGGAGAAAACGTGGTTGGTAAAGAAAAGCCTAAAGTTTAGTTCTATGTACTATTTGTTGATGAAAATCATGGACCTTATTTCAGTTCGTCTATCGTTAGAGCTGTTATTTGATATTTTAGTTATAAGTCATTTTATTTCATACATCGTATCAACATTCTGTGATAGTTCAGAGAAAATCTTATTCCCTGTAATTCAACAGCAGCGAAGTAATTGGAACTTATTTACCATTGTGTACATTTAAATCGTGTGTTGTGTGTAAAATGTGTTAATCAATATCAGGGAAGTACTTACCTGTATATTCGCACACAAATTATTAATAGTAATACATTTGATGAATTGGCTATGTTTAACATAAGTAAGATCTGGAAACCTCAAATTACAACTTTAACAAAAAGCATTAGGTGTCATAGTGGTCAGTTCTCACGCGATTGAGTATTGAAATGAAAGTCTGTGGAACTTTTGGTTTGGTTTACACAGGGAGCATTTGGAGGGCCAGAAGCATAAGAAGAAAGAGGCGTCAGCGAAGGCAGGACCTACGCCTTCACGCTTGGGTGCTTCTCTGAGGTGTGAACTGTGCGATGTCACCTGCACAGGAGCAGATGCCTATGCTGCACACATCAGGGGTGCTAAGCATCAGAAGGTATTGAGGCCTTGCCTTGTATTGAGGCCTGTCTTCTTATTTGAATATACTTCAATATCATTTCCATAATTTCTTAACACG
>VCRD01000273.1:242239-301632 GCA_006783055.1 Trinorchestia longiramus
TGACAAATCTCTGATATCAGGCATGGCGGTTAACGTGTTAATGATCAACATGCAAATTGACCAGGAAGGAAGGGAAGAAAACTCTGGCAAATATTTAGAAGTTATGACTTGCATGTTGTGTTACTTTTATATCTTTGGTATAACTTGGTTGTTTTCTCCAGGTTGTAAAACTACACGAGAAATTGGGCAAGCCCATCCCATCCCCCGATCCAGTTGTGGTTGGTGGCAAGAGCAGCAGCAGCTCAACCAGCACTGCCGCCACCACCACCACAACCACAGACTCTTCTTCCAAAGCCACTGGTTCTTCTTCAGGAGCCAAAAAGGAAACTACAGCGGCTGCTGAAACTAAGGAGGAGCTACTCGAGCTCAAGGAGAAGGAAGTCGAGCCTGTGGGCATGGAGTACATCGAGGAAATGAAGGCTACGGAAGGCGATGCTCAAGGTATTGTCAATCTATCAGAGTAAATTGTACTCTAATATGGGATCACAAAACCTTTACATTAAACTCTTATTCTATGTTCCATTCTCTGCTTCTCATTTACAACATGATTGTATTGATACAAATATCCGTTATTAACTTTCTTCTCTTACACGGCCATATTATCCTTAGGTAAGATACAAAATGAAAGTTTTGTATATACTCAAAAAAAAATATTCTGATTCCGATTGTACCACGGGTACAATGGAAAAATGTATTTATTTCATAGATCCTTAATTTTCTTACTTTTGAATCAAGGAATTTTAACGGGTACTAGCTGGGCCACGTTATCGTTAAATAAGATGCACAATTAAAGGTCCTGTATATATTAATGATAAGTATTCATTTAAAACACAATAATTCGTTGTAAATCTTCAATGCATTTATCTTTATAATAGTTTCAAATTAGTCAAATCAGAATCGTGGAATTTCCACGGGAACGGGATAGTTTGTTACTAACACTTTCTGTGTAACATTTTTTTTGAGGGTACGTAGTCGTCAGTGTATGATATTTTTTGACCATTATTGCGACAAGATTTTTGTTCAAATATAAATTCCAGAACATTTGTTTCTGTAAATTAACTGCAGTTTTCTGAAGCTGTAAATATTCCGATGATTGCAATAGCTTTCACTTCAATTAATCCGTGTTTGTTTAATGAATATTTGGTTGCAGGGAAAGTAATCAGCTTCAAGTGCAAGCTCTGTGACTGCCGCTTCAATGACCCCAACGCCAAGGAGATGCACATGAAAGGACGGCGCCACCGCCTCCAGTACAAGAAAAAAGTTAATCCTGATCTTCAAGTTGAGATCAAGCCGTCGGCACGCCAACGCAAAATGCAGGAAGAAAAACTCAGGCGACAACAGGCAAGCGTCTTCTCCTGCTTTGCTAAGCTTACAACCTTGTGAAATTGTTCAAATTTATTGCGTGTTCAGTTTATGAACGAGTTACAATTAATTTTACTTGATCGTTTTGCATGCGATCTCTCATGCTTGGTTAATTTTTCACGCTTCTAAAATATTCAAGTTCATTACGTGTTGGAAATTAAAAACAAAATTATGTTGAATGCTTTCAAAATCTGTCAAAAAACGTAGTTTCGCTAAATAAGTTTGCTGATACGCCCAAGTATATACACGGTTACACTACGTTATTTAAGTGCTAAATACTACCTGACGAAAATGAATTGAAAATTGGTTGTTAGTCTCGGTTATTGTGCTGTTAGTGCCGTGTTAATTAATGAAAACTGGCATCACTGCACTGACTTAATGTTTTTGTTATTGGTATGTGCTATAATCGGAAGCATCATAAAATCGATTTAAATTATTATTATTACATTTTAACTTCGGAATAACTAATCTTATGAAGCTCAATTAGCTATGTTACTGCATGAACAGTTCTTTTTTAGTAACTCTTGTCACGCCTCTTTGTTAAATAAGCATAAGTTATCAGTGAAAATTGTTGCAGTGTTAATATACGATTATGCTGCGGGCATTACCTGTAGTATGATCAGACAGAACCCTTGCAGCATCAGTAGGTAATGCAGGTCAGTCCAGGTGACAGACACAACACAGTGTCTGTGATATACGATTATGCTGCGGGCATTACCTGTAGTATGATCAGACAGAACCCTTGCAGCATCAGTAGGTAATGCAGGTCAGTCCAGGTGACAGACACAACACCTGTAGAGGAGCAGTGACCTGACGTTGAGACTTGCAGGTGCGTGAGGAAGTGTGGCGACGACGTGAGGAAGAACTCATGCTGGAGCAAGAGGAGCGTTTCATGTACGACCGCAGCCGCCGCATGGATGAACCCTACGACTACATGGAGTGGTGCCAGCGTTTCCCTCCTCACAGGGGCCCTCCACCTCGTCCCCACCACCTCGGCATGGGGCCTCCACCACACCCAATGATGGGTCCTCGTCATCCTTTCATGCACCAGGGTCCTCCTGCCATAGTGAGCGCTGTAGTAGTTGAATATTATTTAACTGTAGATTAATAAGTAATTTTTGCTCACATGCGTAGTGTTAACACTGGCATAAGAAGAAGAGAATAGACGAACCACTGGGCATAGGAGTATGATAGATAAATACAGGATTTTGCCGTACAAATATGGTACGAGAATGAATAAATAGTGTTTTGCAATTCAAATATGGTATTAGGATGAATAAATGTAGTGTTTTGCAGTTCAAATGTGGTATTAGGATGAATAAATACAGTACTTCGTTAGAAATATAGTACAAGAATAAATAAGTACAGTATTTTACCTTGCAAAGATGGTACGAGAAAGAATAAATACAGTATTTTACTGTACAGATATATTACAAGAATGAATGTTTTTTTTATTGTACAGATGCGCCGCCCTGACACCAGCGACGACCGCCACGTGATCTCAAAGCACGCAGACATTTACCCGTTGGAGGATGAGCTGGCTGCCATCCAGAAGATCGTGTCCAACACAGAGAAGGCCCTCAAGCTGGTGTCTGACTACCTGGCTGACCTTGACGCTCCCAAAGACAGTAAAATGAAGGAAGAAAAGAAAGACGCTAAGGATAAGAAAGAGGCTACCAAAGACAAGAAAGAGAGGTGAGTGATTGAGAGTAAAACTGAGGAAGGGAAGAGACTTTTACGATAAAGATACTATCAAAGACAAGAAAGAAAAAAGGTGAGTGACTGACTGTACAGTTGATGTTATGAAGTTATGATGATGTTATATGGTATGAAGTTGATGTTAATGAAGATTTTCTTTGTTGATGTCTCGAAACTTGAATGTAACTTTAAAGATAAAATAGATTCTGATGCTGGAAACGAATGCGATTTGGATTGAATTTTTTTGTACAGGTATCGACTATATTGATAATGTTCTTTGTTAAATAGCTGTTACCTTCCCTATTTTTATTCCATACCACAAGGTTTCTTTCTAACTTCGTAGGATCCTAATCAATTTATCAAACGATAATATTTGCTAGTAGGCATGTATCTTCTGTGGGCATCACTGCTTACATCGCATTGCATAGTTGATTGAAGTAGAAGAGGAGGAAGATAATCTTTATTTTCCTATGCGAAGAAAGAACTCCATTGTATAATTAATAAAAGAAGTGTGGTTGATAACTGTGTCTTTTACAGTGAGAAGAAAGAAGAAAGTCCTACTCGCATCCTGAAAGGCGTCATGCGTGTAGGCATCCTTGCTAAAGGTCTTCTGCTGCGCGGTGACAAAAACGTCGAACTCGTGGTGTTGTGCGGGGAGAAGCCTACTCGTACTCTCCTGGACCGCGTTGCTGACGCCCTCCCACAGCACCTGACGTCAGTTGCTGGCTCAGACGAGCAGTACGACGTGCAGCGGGTGGTGGAGGAAGCTGCCATCCAAGTGACTCTGGGCCAGCACACCGTCACCGTGACCCTCACAGCTCCTGTGATGAGAGAGCAGATGCTCCAGTCATCAGGTATGCTAGACCGCACATTCGTAGTGCGGGCACGTCTTGGTTGAGCCGCGTTATTGCCGGGATCTGTGCCTGTTCGTCGTTGGGGATTTCACGTTAGTGGTAAAGGTACATAGCAAGCACATTTTCCTCCCATTCTGCTCCATTGCTGTCGCTCTCGAATTTTGATTCACAGTTTCCTCAAAATTGTTACACACAGCGAGCGTTGATCTTGAATTGTTTATGCAAAATTTGCCTGCGTGGTTGAAATTTCGTCAGCGGTTGCGTATATCCGGATAAAAAGTTAACATTTGCCTTACCTCGTAGAAAGGAAAACATTGCTGCTTAGTTGACCATGAAACATTCTCTAACACGGAGTCAGTGTAGACAGAGAGCGATTACTGAGGATTCAGAAGGAGGACTGCGTGGGACAGTCTAAGTATATCATCACTTCAAGCGCCTCTTTGGTGCTGTTTAACTTGTCACAAAACTCACGCTTACTGTCAGATGAATGATGTGATCGATATCTAACTGAGACCTGCCTCAGGCATGCTATTTCTCTACATATTTGTACCAGGGGACACAGTGTTAATTCTTATACTTATTGGATATTCATACTTTTGTGAAACATTAATTATTTTTGATTATTCTTGAACTTCTTTCATATTCGCATTGTTGACCCCTGGTTTTTTCTAGTTTTTACGAAATAACTTTCCCCTCTGCCCTATTATTGAGTTCTTGGCTTGAAGCTGTGTTCCTTTTACCCTTTAAAATAAATTCGTATCCTAGTTTTTTTATTCTGCGTCCTTATAGGGATACTGTGAATATTTATTGTATCTAAGTCAATTAGTTGGATATTTTGGATTGGTCTGAAGAGGCCAGGCCAATTACTGAGCCAAGTAGCTATGATACAGTTGCCTCCCACCAGAGGGGAAATGTTGAGCTGTGGGTTCCTCTGTACTCACCATACAACCAAGCCCGCCTTGCCCTTGGTCGTATTGATGACGATGACCCCCACATGCTCTTGTATTTTGTAGAGTCCCAGGTTGCTGCTGTGAAGGATGCCCCTGATGTGCTCGACAAGCAGAAGTGTTTGGATGCTCTCGCTGCTCTCAGACATGCTAAATGGTTCCAGGTTTGGTATCAAATTGTGGTTCTGTAGGAGAGCTTAATTGTGCTTGTGTGTCACCTCCCATGCGTCGCCATTATTGGTTGTGTTTTTTCTTCTTCTTCTTCTACCTTTACTTGAACTTGAACCTAGAAGAGAGCTGTCCACATAGCGATTTTACTGTTCCTTTCTATAGACTAAGGTTGCTTTTTTTGGTTTGCCTCGGAGATCCACCCAGAAAAACTTTGCCTTAAATGTAGTACTGGTGAAGTTCAACAGACCTATTCTTTACGTTTTTTTTATTTGCATGCATGAGAAGTGTGGCCTGACGTATGGGACGTGACTGCACAGTTGACCTCTCCTGTAGTACCCCTGCTTTTCAGCCTTATGGTCGTTATTGTTTTTGTTTTCTTTTTAATTCATGGAAATTTCATATTCATGTATCATTATAGGTGGGCGTAGAATAGATCACGCGTGCCTATGGAACTTTGTGTTCATGATGCTGGAACCTCACTGTCGTCTTGAGACAAAATGAGCACTTCAATCTTATATGAAAGCATGTTTAAAGATCATGGGTGTTGAATTTTCTTGCGTATGGATGCTCAAATTGAGTATCATATTAATGTGGTGACTTATTAGAACGTTGTTTTCTGAAGTTTATGGTACTAGATCTGAACTCCGCTCCGTGCGAACAGTTTGAACAATTTTTATGAACTAAAAGAGCAGAAGACACTGTGTACGCTAGAGTTACTACTTAAGAGTATTAGAAATCATTTGTATTCTATATACAGAATGATCATTCTGTGCTCAAGCTCTTTTACTATTGAATGGATGAGAATTCCATAGTCCTTCGTTTATTCCAAAACAGTCACCGTGCATAACGGTGAAAGTGAACCTCATTGCAGGATTTTCTAGTTAATTCTTGGTTTCTCAGACCAATTCTCATGACGATTGGTAAGCATCATGACACAAAATCTTCGTGCCGTGTTGTTCATGTTTTGTTTTTCCGTTTTCATACTACATTAATTTACAAAAAATTGCTATTCACTATCAAAGTATAGTTTGTGCGATGCTTCATCACACACACTAGGTAGCTGAGGATTAATCTGTAGCAAGGTAAAGATGGGGGTCATTACTCTGAATACAAAGTCGGTATTGCGAGAGAGCAGGACTAATACAACTAGTAATTTCACACCCTAACATGAGGCTGGAAAGTGTGCAGTTGATTCAATAGAACTGCTAGCCTAGCGTCACGAACTGGCTGCAACAAACCTAGTCTTGGCTCCTCTTTCATTGTGAGAGCATTAGCGCTTCTTTCAGCTGGAACTCAAATCTGAATTTCGGCTGAACGAATAGCGCTCAAAGACTTTTGGCCCGTTGCTGCCAGTGACCGTGACGTTCAGGCCCGTCTCTCGCTGCGATCACCAACCGCCCTTCGTTGACCGTCGTACGTTAGTGTCTGAACTACGGACGTCTCGAAGAAGGTCTTGGGTCTCAGACGGGAGTATACATAGCCTGCTCAGGATGACCAATGCCAAGCTCTCCTCCCTCTCAAACCCAAAATTATGTACCGTTTAGTCAAGTCAGAATTACCGATTGAGCTTCATCCCCAGTCCTGGGCAAGGATAGATGTAAGTGATCGTTTGTATTGTATGCCAGCCGGAAAAAGAACAATGAAGTTGGCATGAAGCCTTTTCCATTGTTTCATCTTTTCGTGTAAGAGCTAAGAGGCTAATTGCTTTTATTTAATTTCAGATTTATCCTAGAAAGCCAGGACAGCTTTTCTTCCGTAATTTCACTTTCGAAATTTAGGAAATTGGTCAGTTTTGACTCGCCTTTGCATGCCTTCATCGTCTTGAGTTTTTTCTTGATTTGAGTGGCAAGCTTTAAAGCATAGTGTTGCACGAGTGAATTACAGCGTTCAGAAGAAGCTGTCATGTGGTATATTAGAGCCAGGTTCAGTAGTTGGGTGCAATGGCCTCAAAGCTCTTATGTGCTGGCATTGTAGCCCTATTCTCTCTTCAGAAAGTCTTCTTCCTACAGGCTCGTGCCAATGGCCTGCAAAGCTGCGTCATGGTCATCAGAATCATACGGGATTTGTGTCAACGCTGTCCTACTTGGAGCGTCATCAACGACTGGGTTTGTTTTGCCTCTTTAGACGTCGTAGCATTTTGGTCTAACACGAATGCTATGTTTCATTACGATTTTTGTGTGATCTGTTATACACGGGGGAAATTTTAGAGCTAAGCTTGTGCAGGAGTCTTCATAGTGTATTTTATTTAAGAATGTGAAAAATTCAAGTAATGTCACAGTTTTGAGCTGTAATTAGTTCCTGTTATCATAATTTTTGCACAATCTATCCTGTTGCCTATGCCACGCGTATGTCTGCCGACTCGTCATTCAAGGAAGAAATTTTCATGTATGAAATGTAAATTTTAAATACCTCCTATTGAAGCATTATTTTCAGGATGTGGCGCTTGCAGCCATTCAGTGAACATTGAAATTACAAATTTGTTGAAATTTTATGGTTATTTCCTCCGTATGCACAGACGCAGTTAGCACACCTAGGTATCTGAATACATACTTGTGTTCTCAAGGGTTATTCAAAATATTAGGAATTTCAAAGCATTTTTGCGGGAATGATCCCTTAAGCTATGGTGACAAGGGGTATTAATGAAAGTAATGGCTTGTATTGAATGTTTATCTGCTTCAATTGTCATTGTTGAATTAATTTTAGCATCTACGATGAATACATAGGATGTATGACGAGATCGTATGTATTATACTTCTAGGGTTTGAAATGGATTGACTGTAGCGACGTAAATGCACTTCAAACTCAACGTAGGGGGTTCATATTTAATGAATATACCCGTTATTTGTGCTGGGGAGTGAGGAAATAGGGTTAGGGATTATACCCGTTATTTTTGCTGGGGAGTGGGGATATAGGGTTAGGGATTATACCCATTATTTTTGCTGGGGAGTGAGGATGTAGGGTTAGGGATTATACCCGTTTTTTGTGCTGGTGAATGAGAAGATTCAGAATTAAGAACTATATCCGCTATTTATGCTGGTGAACGTAGTTTGAGATCTCTATCAGGAATATCTTTATTGTGTGTTTATGTTGAATGCTTTGAGCACATCTCTGCAGGGCACAATGCCTAGGTTGCAGGTATTGTTTTTTGGGACGCTTGTGGCTACAGCGCACTGTGTCAAGAGTATTTTTGTATTTCTTTCTTATGGTTTTGCTGATAAAATCTTAGCTATCCAGAGTCTGTGAGGGTAATGGCATCCTGCATGTGATTGTATGTTATTGCTCAACTCAGCATAAAAAACAATTATATTATATTTGAATTGCTGTTTCTGTTGAAACTGTTTTAAGAGCTACGGTAGGAAAAGTGAATTCATAGTAATAATTCCGTTTAAACTAATCTTATGTCATTAAATTACGGAAATTAAACGACAAACATAAATCTTCTATTGTTGGTAGCTGAAACAATTGCTACTCTTCCTGTAGATCTTTCCTGGTGCTACAGTAGGTTACCTCTTTCGGGTCTGTTGCGACTTCTGTCCCACTGACTAAAATTTCGGTTAAGACCCGTGTCCCAATGCTATAACTTCATTAGTATGTACATAATTTTTTTTCATAAAAATTGTTTTTTGTATGTATTGACGTAGAAATATTTCTTTATGTGTAAATCAATGACTCGAATACTGGAATGGGTGAAGAACCTCCGTTTTGAAGAGCTTGATCTAAAATGCACATTTCACGCACAGGCCCTTGAGCTGATCTGTGAGAAGGTGATTGCAAGCGCTGCACAGCCTATGAGCCCCGGTAACGCCCTGCGTCGTGTGTTCGAGGCCCTTGCATCTGGCCTGCTACTGCCTGGCTCTCCAGGCCTGCTGGACCCCTGTGAAAAGGATCCTCTGGACGCTTCCTCTCACCTATCATGGCAGGAGAGGGAGGAGATCACAGCCTCTGCTCAGGTTAGGGCTCGGCTTCAAGTCGTGGTAGCTCTCCCTCTGGCCAAGCGTGCTGAGTTTTGTGGTGTGGTTCAGTTTCAGAATGAACATCGTCAAATTATACGACTTTTTGTGCTAAGATGGTAGTGCGGAGTTTAGGACTGGGTTGAGTTCAAAATAAAGCATCGTTGAAATGATGATATATCTCAGGGCTTTGTATTCTAAAGTGACATAGCAGTTGTTCAGAAGCCACCTTACTCAACTTGAAGCTTTCACTGTCTCCATGCTAGCACACTAAGCTAAGATGTTGTTGCTGGCACATTTTACGTGGGAGCTGGGAACACTTTTTTCCTTTAAGAATACTCTCTTCCATAATTAAGCCATCTTCCTCACCAGAGAAAAACGTCGAGCGTGCCATACCATTAACTCGTTAACTGTGGCTCGTAAAAATGCATTTTGTGACCAATGGTGTGTCACCTACACTATGATAATCTTCTCGACCACCGGCGAGTCACGCTGTAGTTGACGTGTTAAGTTTAGACTAGGAATATAATAAGAATGACGTGTTAAGTGCTATGTCTCTTCACCATTTTACTTTAGATGATGTATGCCCTACTAAAGAATGCTACCCAGGCAGTGTCGGTTTAGCTAATGTAGTAGCTTGCTGAACTCCATTTAACTTGTTTTTTTTAAACGTCTGCTAGCATCATCGTGAGCTCATGAACTAATAGGTAAACTTGTGAGCGCATTATAATTATTAAACGAAGTGGCCTTGTGAAAAGTCGACCAGCTTGGTCGACTGGTGAGCGAATCTGCTTGCGAGCGGAAACACCCGGGTTCGAATCCCGCTGCCGCCATGGTTGACGCGGCTAGAAATACGGCATGGGACTTGGGAAAACAACCGAATAATTATCGAAGTAATTATCCGACCCAAGAATGTGCCAGAAGGTTCGTTCCTATAGCCTCATTCTATTCTATTCTATTCTATTCTATTCTAAAACAGTGTTGTGACCCTAATTTTGGAGCACGTAAACGAAAAGCCGAGTTCGTTAGAACTTTTCAGTTAAGATGACCATGGTTCTGACTCCTATGTTTACGTGTGTATTAATGCAACATTTGAATTAAAGAATTCACTCGGGAGGTTACAGTAGTCAGTTACCGTCGAGCTCTGGCTTGTAGAGAAGAGGGAACCGCTTTCTGTACGGGTATGAGGACGCTTTCCTAAATCAGCACCCGTTTGTAATCTAGCTGGTCGTTTAAGAAGAAATCAAGTCACTAAAGAAAATGAAAGCAAAGAAGCTACTTGCCACTTGACATTTTCACTAGAATTTACTAAAAAACTTAAAACAGTTTTTTAGGAGAATTATTGTTTTGACCATGATTATCAACCATTCAACAGAACCGTTCAACTTAGTCATTTCGCAAAAATGCGCAAAAAATCAAAACATTAATGTATCTGAGTAAATTCATGGTAGTTATAGTGGCGAACAGGTAACTCTTACTAGCTGATCAAGAAATTAGATATCTGAGAACGTTTGACGTTTACGCACTAACTCATTGTGGGTCTGTGTCGTAGTGAACCACGGCATATACTGTCCGGTCTACTTCATCCTTTCTACCACTTGTGCTTGCCATTTTGACTACAATATAGCCAAGAGAAAAAATTATTACGTTTTCGGCACTATTTAGGTACTTTATACAGCGTAGATTTGACGTTATTCTTTAAGGTAGTAGGTCGGTGATCTTTTAAAAATGCGACTCATGACCGTTCGTAAGTCGAATGAAAAGTGTATACTGACTGACTGATGTTATTTTGTTTTGTGCAGCACGCGCTGCGGCTCATCTGTTTCCGACAGATCCACAAAGTGCTCGGCATGGAACAGCTGCCGATGAAGTTCCAGTTCGCTGCCCGTGGTCGCTTCAACCGCAAGCGCCGCCGCGACAACTCCACTGGCGAAGGAGGCGACTCCGAGGCAGAGCTTGATGGTCAGTGTCATCTACTTTGTTGATTTGATTGAGTTTGGTGCAGTGACTCTGAGGCAGAGCTTGATGGTCAGTGTCATCTACTTTGTTGATTTGATTATTCAGTTTGGTGCAGTAACTCCGAGGCAGGGTTTGATGCTCAGTGTCGTTTGCTTTGTTCTTTGACTCTTGATGCAGAATTTGATGTTCAGTGTCGTCTACTTGAAATGAACGTGACTGGTTTGGTTGTGGTCAAAACACCCTCGTTAAGAACGAGAAGAATGTCTCACCTCGTCAGTGTGCATGTGGTATAAACCTTCATGAAGCGCATATACCTAGCGCAGAATGAACAACAGGTGTTGAAAGCTACGAGTTCAGTGTTTTATGCCTGCATATTTTTATTCTTTGTTCTTATATCGAGAATGCTTATGGGTCGTGGAACCGATGCTCCATTTTGAGTATCGGGGACATCGTAGGTTAACTCTATTCTCAAATTTTTGTCTTCTTCTGATATTATTTACCATTCTTTGAGCTGCGACGAAGTTTTTAATCTTGCATGATCTAATATGCTTATGGGAGATTAAGGTATGTCAACGAAAACTGCTAATTTTGGTCTTAAGCTGACAACTTTCAAAGAACAAGTTTTCCCCTCTTACTGTCAAAGAAATACTCGAAAGCAACGGTGTTTCTCATCGATTTTGTCTTTCAGTTCGGTAATTGTGGTAAACTTGCACTACATTTCAGTGTTCATCAAGGTGCTAATGTATAGCTATCATTATTTCTCAGCTGCCTAGACAGATTTGTAGTACAGGGCATAGTAAAATAGTATATCGATAGTAGGATGTACAATATGAATGTGTTCGATTACAACGTGGGTTTCCACCTGAGTTAATATCGCTAATTAGTTTACGAAATCATTTGCGAACATTCGAAACTTTAAAAGTGATTTATTATGAAACTAATTCTATTTACGTATTTAAATTTGTCTTCTAGTTAAAGTACGCTCATAAGATGACATTTTTAGAAGTGTACTGTAAATTAAAAGTTTATATTCACCTACCCCATAAAACTGGTTTGAAACAAAAAATACCTCCCTTTGAAGCAGGGGAGTTTTAAATTTTTTAAATGCTTTTAAAGAATTTTTTAATATACGCTAGATAAATAACGCCTCGTATATAGTACTTAAACATTTGATACTTCTATTCTTCAGGTACCTTGGAAACGTTTGCCTAAATTGGACTTTTTAAACTAGTACTCATATCATATAGGTGTTGTCATAATGAAATTGTTTGCCTAGTGGAGACTGACCCAGCTTCTCCAGTGGCAGCAGCTTTGGTACGTGTTGCCCATGCGTGAATAAAACTCTGCCTCAGTTTATCTTTTCACTAACACATTTATTTTCACAGGTGCAAATGGCAAAAAGGATAAAAGAGAGAGCGGGGACTCTGCTTCCATGGACTCCGACAAGAACAAGTAGACAATAAAGGACGGAATGGAATTAATCCACATCGTTCGACTGCTTTCAAAGGAAGTATTAATTTTGTGAATAATTGGACAATTTAAGTCGTCTGTTTTTTAAAGGGAAATCACCTTCAGTAGCATAAAACATAATATAGTCAGCAACACCCCTGTTCTAAGGCCTGTATTGTATTTGGCCTCTATGACTTAGTGTAGTTAACTTCTCAAATTACTGAAGAAATGTCAGTGTTCTTGCAATTAAGGGGCTATTGAAAGTGCTTTCCAAGATACGTAGTTTTTTGGGGAAATACCGGAAGGGAAGAAGACTGTCCTTGCATTTGTGAAAACATACGTCATAATTTTTGTCCAATATTTATTTAGCAAATTTAGGACTTTAATCGTTAAATCTTAAGCTGTTGCTTTTGTGAATTATTTTGTACAAATTATAGTTGGCATGTTCTTTTAACGTGTTGTCCATTAGTAGCCAACTTAACAAACTTTACTTGTAGTTCTACTTCTACTACTAGACCCCACTTATTTACATGCAGTACTAGTTCATAAACCAGACAGAGTGAGAGTACGTACTGTATTACTAATTGTCGGACACATGCTCGTCTTCTTTTTTTGATGCTTTCTTCTTTTTCTTTCGCTTTGACTTCTTTCGTTTCTTCTTGTCGTTATCTTCGTCGTCGTCTGCGTCAGCTGCTGAGGCTGCTCCACCTTCTTTTTCTTTGCTGTCCGCCTGCTACTGGGGCAAAAAAATCTCTGTTAATAGTAAGTATAAGTGAGAAACTCACTCAGCTGTTTATTATTTGCCTGTAATTGCTTTAGTGCTGAACAGTGTACCTCCCGTATAGAACTGAGAGCTTACTGGTTAATGAGATATACAACGATGGCACTAGCAAATTTTACCTGAAGAATGCATCTCTGTTCGGTATTATTGAACCGAGGCATGTCGCGCATTTCTTGAGAAGTAGGAAATTTTATCCCTACTTGCTGAGAAAACATTGGAATTTATGAGAGTAGTAATGGTGGTCTAAATAAGCAACATTGCGTGTGCACGTTTTTTAAAATATCTAGCAAACCGCCGTCGCTGTAATGTCCGGAGATATTAATAATTCTTTTTCAATTGATTCGGATCAGTTTCGGAATGCTATACTACAGTAGCTAAAACTTGTCTGCACTAGGGATTAAACAGATATCATTTCATCAAGCAAGAGTTTAGTTAAGTTATTTTTTCTACATGAATTGTGAAAGACCCTTCATGATCGAACCTCACATTTAGATTTTACGCAATTGATGTGTAAATACGAGTACACTGCGGTGGAAAAAACGCATGGTTTTTCATCATAATTTTTTCTTTGTTTATGTACATTAAATCTGAGTTTTTAATGTATCTTTAGTAGTTACGGAAATAATTATTCCTAAATTCAGATAGATTTAATTGTTTCAACCTACAAGAAATGGACTTTAATACCAGTATCGAAGACGTTTGCTCTATGAACGCTAAAAATGCACACCAGGCTGCAAAAAAAAATTGGTCTACGGGATAGTTTTGAATATTCGACTACTACCAGCTTAAATAAAGCTACTTTTATCAATGGAATTCAGGAGGGAACTGACATTTGATACTAGTATACAGTAACGGTGCGTTCTACGAATAAGAATGTAATTTATGAGAGACAAGGGAGGGATTATAAACGAGCAGTTTGAAATAGTTGGAGCTTCACTTACCACGCTTACCCAGAGGAACTATGACCGAAAAAGAGCCAATATTACGCTAGGCAGGAAGAGCACTGTTCCAGAAGAATTATTAATAATCCAAGGAGCACAACTAAAGACTAGCAAGGCAGAACTTTAAGGCCGAGTGTACCAGCACTGCTGGGTGTCACAATTTGTGTAACTTGCCTGGTCCTGACGCTGGTAGGAGGAGTAGAGGTGGTCAGCACAGCGGCCAGCACACAACTCGTCCTCACACTCTTCACAGATTGCCATCCGCACCTCCAGCACCGCTCCTCGACCGGGCATAACCTGCAAGACAACCCAATAAGTAATTTCAACAGGAAATAGTGTTGGGCATAAACTATTACGTATTAACCCTTTAGCGACCAATTTGTTTTTCTAGTTTCTACGTCTAAGCTCAGAAAGACCGTCTGTACACTGATGCAATGAAGCACGCTGAAAGCCAGGCAGCCAAAAGAACGACGCTGTAACATGCCGAAGCGTTCAAACCCAGTAGCAACCTCATATTGCTCACTGTTTAATTATTAGAACAATTTTCCCAAAGACCGTAAAAGACGACCAAATTGTCCTTTTAGTCGCTAAAGGGTTAAGCACATATTCTATCGCTCCTCGACCGGGCATAACCTGCAAGCAAACTTAAAAAGTAACTTCAACAGGAAAGAGTAACGATTCAATTTTTTTTTAGCGTTTTTGCTTCAGTTGTTTATGGTACTTTAATAAACTGGCCGTCTTTAATACTTTTGTTAACATTGCCGTGCTATGTTGACTAGCACAAATTTTAACTTTTTTCCTCTAACTTTCTCACCGATTACGAATAACAGTTCATTTCGAACGAAAAATCGGTTATTTGAGTACATAAATACACGAATAGACGTGTGACACGGCAGATACGTTTAAATAAAATACTTTAAATAGATTTAAATAATAAATAAACTTGCTTGATGTTAGAAACTTAGCTCTGGGCGCTGATGAAACAATAATCAGGTTAAAGGTAGCAAATGAAGAAGTCTTATTCATACGCCATTATACAAACTCCAGGCAACACGTAAACCAAGACGACAAAACCTACGTCAATGTTAGTGAGTTCGACCATTTCCATTTCCTCGTAGATATTTCTTCCTCGACAAGTCATGGAAGATGAGCTTTTTGAGTTTGACAATCCTAATTTGATCATGATATAGGCGTGGTCGTAAAATCAAAAGGAACTTGAAACCTCTCATCACTGCTGAGATCGCTCATACTAGGGCTGTGAAGGCTTAACTAGGAGTATAATAGTAATGATATTAATATTGAAAGTGGTATTAATAATAGAGGGTGTCCATAAAGTCTCTTTACCATTTAAAAAATTATTACAAATGCAATTGATAAAATATTTTATTCCGATTTCTTCTATTGTATTGCGTTTTTTAAAGTTTTTTACCACATTTTGCATTTGTGTGTTTCCGGGATCCTGTTTGTGAAAGAGGTGCAGTAGAGACTTTTATAAGAGACTTTATGGACACCCTGTATATCTTCATCTGCATCAAGAGCAGCACACACAACACACGTGGCCCATGTTATTCCTACCTTGACAGAGCGCCAGGACTGAGGCTTTCCTTCTTCTCGTCTCTGACGCGCTAGTTGAAGTCTGCCCATCTCCACGTACCTGGAAACCATACCAAGAAATATAAGAAAACTATTTCACCTAGGCATGCATGAGATATATGTACAATTGTTTTGTAAATTGTTAATGCTGACATCGTGAGACTAGTGATATTTAAAGCGATACTGGCTGTCCATCGTGTGACTGGAGGCAGAAGCTCATAGGAACCACGTTGGGATGACCTGAATGTTTGAGAAAATAATTGTGGAAGCGAACCTTCGAAACCAAGGACCTCCCAATACAAGATCAGATGGCTAATCACTGGGCTACCGTGATTAATATATTCCTTACTCAATTGCAGGTTCTAGTAAAAACCATTTTCAGATCATAAAACCTCGGATATTTATAGAGTGAATATTTATTAGCAACAGTAGCACCATCTTGCAACGTGATGCAGATGTTCCTACGCAACTTCATGAAAACAACCGTTAAAAATATCGACGCTAAATTCGTGCTAAATACGCTATAGCACATGGTTTAAGATCGTTTCTTTATCATTACACCTGGCAAGGAATATAACACTAAAATTAGGCCTCGTACCTTGCGGTTTAATGCTCATTTTATAAATGATGGTTGGAAGGGGTTTGAGCAGCACCAAAAGTTTGAAAGTAAAATGCTACAGCCCAGCAAGACAGAAGTCCTACACTCCCACGACCAACGTTTACCGTCCATTAATAGTTATTAAAAAATAATTTGAAGTCTTTAGATTTTTTGAAAACAATGCAACCCATGAGGAATTTTTTGAGCTATTTGGTCAATGTCCCAGAATTTGGTGAAACTTTGTACAAACATCAAACAAAGATTCTAAACAAGAAAAAACAACTTTATTGCTGCAAATTTCATTGGGTACTCCGTCCATACATCGTAAATGCCTGCGTAGTATGATGCAATTAATTCTTTGGATCATATTAGCGAATTGTGCACTATTCTTGACTTTTTATTTAATTATTGTTTAATTTGTTCTCAGAATGCTAACTCTGATGATTATTGATTGGAAGTTTTTAGATTTTCTGAAAAATGCGAAAGCTATACCCTTAAGAATTTTTTGGTCAATGTCTCAGAATTGGATGAAACTTTATATAAATCTCAGGTTAGGATTGTAAACAAAAAACTTTATTGCTTTAAATTTCATTGGGTGTTCCGTCCATACATTATAGATGTTTGCATTGTATGATGCCCTTGATTCTTTGCATCGTATTTGCGAACAGTGCACTATTTATTGGCAGCTTCACTTTAATTGATGCTTAATTGATTCAATCTTGAAAAATAGACTAATTATTGATTTAAAGTTTTCAGACTTTTTGAAAAAATGCCAAGAACATACGCTTACGAAAGTTTATTGGTCAAAGAATATCTAATGGAGGTTGCAGCAATAAAGTCGTTTTTTCTTCTTTTCAATCGCCAATTGAGTGTTGTACAAAGTTTCATACAATTCTGAAACATCGACCAAAAAAAGGTAAAAAATTTCGTAAGGGGATATTCTGTGCATTTTGTCAAGAATTTTATAAATCTGAAATCGATAATTATAGGTCACAGTTCAGCAACATAGCCTGTATTGAGTAGGACTAAAACGATAAACGCAAACAGTGCAAATTAACGAATGATAACCAAAAAATGAGATGCAGCATCCTACACAGGCTCTTTTGACCTATGGATAATAGAAGAGATGAAATTTACAGCATTGGAACAATTTTTTCTTGTTTCCAATCACTAATTGAGCGTTATACAAAGAATCATACAATTTCGAAACATTGACCTAAAAGGGTAAAAATTTCGTAAGAGAAATACCCTCTGCATTTCTTCAAAAAATTCAGAAGTCTTAAATCAATAATTACAGGTCATAGTTCAGCAGCATAGCATGTATTAAGTAAGAATAAAACGAAAAACGCAGACAAATAGTGCAAATTAATGAATAATTAACAAAAAAATGAGATGCACCATCCTTTACGGGCTCCTGTGACATTTGGATAATTTTTTTCTTGTTTAGAATCTATCTGAAGTTTGTCACCAAATTCTGAGACATTGACCGAAAAATTCGAAACAATAGTAAGTGTATACTCTCGGCATTTTTTCAAGAAATTTCAAAATTTCAATTTTATAATGATCATTATAGTTCGCAACCTGAGCATGAATTAAACAAGAATTAAAAGAAAACAGTCAATATTAGTACACTGTTCGCAAATATGATGCAAAAAAACAAGTATACTATGCAAGTAAAGGGTGTGGCAAAAGTCACATGATATATTTAGAATTAATTTATGCAAAAACTACTTAAGATAGAAACTTCGGGTAGATTGCAAACGAAAGAAAGGGTTTTGGAGTTTTTATTTAAATAGGATATCATCTAAATGTCCATCATGTTGGTTTATGTACATGCGCAGTCTTTTCGTAACAGAATCCATCACTTTTCTTAGCATCTCGGGAGGAA
Source organism: Trinorchestia longiramus (assembly GCA_006783055.1). Taxonomy (NCBI): domain Eukaryota; kingdom Metazoa; phylum Arthropoda; class Malacostraca; order Amphipoda; family Talitridae; genus Trinorchestia; species Trinorchestia longiramus. The sequence continues at coordinate 260,431 of VCRD01000273.1, forward strand.
TGTTGCGAATCTCTTGAGAAATGTTCTTTTTCAAATGTTCGAAAGTACGAGGCCTATTAATGTATACTTTTGACTTTAAGTACCCCCATAAAAAGAAATCCAAAGGGGTCAAATCACAAGATCTAGGAGCCCAAGGAATACCACCAAAACGTGAAATTAATTGATTTGGGAAAATTGTCTTCAAAAGAAAAAAAATGTTCAAAATGTCTGACTAGGCACATTTTCATCTTTCCAGTTATGTGAACAAACAAAACTGTAGATATTGGAGTGCTGAAAATCCAAAAATTGTGCATGAAATCCAACTTCACTCACAAAAGGTTACTGTCTGGTGCGGTATGACAAGTGAAAGGATTATTGGTCCCTATTTTTTTGAAAATCAGAATGGAGAAACTGCGACTGTAACTGGAGCTGCATATCGAAAATTTATTGAAGAATATTTAAGACCTCAAATTCAAGATGGGAATATGTGGTTTCAACAAGATGGTGCAACAGCCCATACAGCAAAGGAATCAATTCAACTTTTGAAGACAATTTTCCCAAATCGATTAATTTCACGTTTTGGTGATATTCCTTTTGCCCCTAGATCTTGTGATTTGACCCCTTTGGATTTCTTTTTATGGGGGTACTTAAAGTCAAACGTATACATTAATAGGCCTCGTACTTTGGAACATTTGAAAGAGAACATTTCTCAAGAGATTCGCAACATTCCTCCCGAGATGCTAAGAAAAGTGATGGATTCTGTTACGAAAAGAATGCGCATGTGCATAAACCAACATGGTAGACATTTAGATGATATCGTATTTAAATAAAAACTCCAAAACCCTTTCTTTCATTTGCAATTTACCCGAAGTTTCTATCTCAAGTAGTTTTTGCATAAATTAATTCTAAATATATCATGTGACTTTTGTCACACCCTTTGTTTATGATATATGGACGGAATATCCCATGAAATTTGCAGCAATAAGGTGATTTTTCTTTGTTTAGAATCTTTGCTTGAAGTTTACACCAAGTTTCACCAAATTCTAAGGCCATAACCAAAAAACTTAGAAAAATCATATGGGTTATAAGATTTTCATTTTTTTTAAACCTACAAACTACAAATTAATAATTAGTATCATAGTTTGCATGCTGAGCATATAATGAGTAGGAATAAAACGCAAACGCGAACAACTGGTACAGTATTGGAGAATAATCGGCAAAGAATAAAATGGATCACACTACACAGGTATCTATGACCTATGGAAATAATGCCTAGTGAATTTTGGGTATTATTTACGATTGTGAAACTGATTTGGACATCAGTGTTAGAGTCACGCACACAAAAAAAAACGACGTATAACGTGATACTCTTCGAAGATACGAAAAAAATATTTTTGAAAATGGTACAGCGATGACCTAAGAATTGGGATCCAATAATTCTCATACAAAATACTACAGAAAATTACTGCTGAAAGCCATACGCCATTTTTTACAAGTCACTTGATGTTGAAATTCATATTGCAAAATTGGCCCGCCGGGAGAGTCGACGATTTTTCATCGAGTTAGAGTAACGTAGGAAGCAGATAGCATGAAATGAAACGTTGTAGCAGCAAACGCACATTGATGAAACCAAAACATCAACTGACAAAAATGTGTGGCCATTACATACAGTAAACGTTTGATGTTATAAACGAAACAAAGGCAAATCTTAAGCGACAACCTTCAAAATTACATGAAAATCTAAATACAATTATAGTTGTATAAAATAACCATGATTCTATATGAAATAAATATGAGCATGGAACTACAAGTGTGTTATGGCATTGGTAATGTTTTATCAAAAACAACTCAAGCATCGCTATGGTTTGGGATTATTATACCAAAGTTACATTTCATGAGAATAATGGAAGAATGGGGCAATCGGTAACATGCATAACATGACCTCGCCAAAGAAACTCGTCTGCAGGATGCGGCAAAATCATTAACACATTTGTAAGTTTCATAAAATGAAATACCGTGAAAAATGAAATGTTTTAATTGTTTCGGACACTAAGTATGATGTTATTTTGCTTTAATTGGTTTAAAAGATAGAACGAGTGAAGTGGGTGCAGTTTTTAAATTTCAAGATCGTGTGCCAGAAGTTACACTACATGAGGTCATTTCGTCGCTCCGTGTGGACTTCAACTCGAACAGCAAGTAAGGTACATGTGCAGGGTGCGGCAACATTACTTCCTTTTTTTAAAGGAACTTACTTTGAAAACAGGAAGTTATGTTGCTGCACCCTGTATTCAGGGGCAAAAACACACTTACCTAGAAAACACCTCTTCCTCCAGGCGTGACTTAGGTCGTGCTGTAGTTAACATCCGCCAGTCGATGTCAACCTGGAAATAGCATATGTCAATTATCTCTGAACTTCTATGATATTTAAATGACTTCACAGTACTTCTTAAACCGTCTTTTGAATAATTTTTTGTTTGCATCAACCATTGTAGGAACACTTATTTCTACTGACAATTCAAGCGTATTTTCTTTTCTGATGCCTGAAATTTAGCTTTGAATATTCTTTTAAAGTATAAAGCTGAAACTACATAAAACAATAGTACATGAAACGCTAAAATAGAGTTGACTTTAGCCCTTTAGTTATTCCAGAATTTTTGGAACAATTAGAACTATTTTTGATTGTAATTTCTCCTTGATTGTGTGAAAACAAGATAGCAGCGTCGGACATGAATACAAAACTGACGAACTATTCATGCTCTAAAAATGAAGACATCTGACAAACTATTCCAAAATCATTCCGCTAGAAAAAAATACTACAAAAATTGATCGAAATAAACATGCTAAAAATAATCAGCACTGGAAAAACAGCTACAACAATTAAAAAGTCCTATCAAAATTACTTTAGAAACGTCTAAAAAAAGTTCACTTGTGTTTCTGTTTCCATTATCTATCGAATCGATTATACAGGGTGGCCCATAAGTAAGGTACCTTTACCTTTTTAAAACTATTAGAACTATAAAACTACAAATGGTAAAGAGATTTGGTTAATTCAGAATGAATGAGGAGATTTCAGTTTTTTTAGCGTATCAAGTCTACCGACAATCACACCATATTGCCCAAAAAATTCATAAAATCCACCCTCCAAAATGAATCGCTACGCAATGGAACAACGAGCAAAAATAGTGGAACTTTTCTACCGATGTAAATGTTTGGTTACTTCAGTTCAGAGGAATTACAGGAATATTGATGGTATTGAAAGAAGTCCTTCGAAAAAGTGCATAAAAAACTAGTATTGAATTTTAGAGAAACTGGGACAACAGCAGACAGACAACGTAGTGGCGGACCACAGACCATACGAACTGGTGCTTGAATTCAGCTTGGTGCAACGGGTGTTGCTGATCGGCCCAAAACGTCAACTAGGAGACGTTCAATTCAACTGAGTATCATCCATATCAAATTCAATTAACTCAACTCCATCCTACGGACTACCAGAAGCTATTGGATTTTGCGAATAGATTTCTGAAGCTTGCAGAAGATGAAAATTTTGTGAAGAATTTCATAATGACTAATGAAGCATATTTTTACCTTAATGGTTTTGTTAATAAGCAAAATTGCAGATTCTGGGCTTCATAAAATAAGAAATTCATGAACGTCCACTTCACCCAGCTAAAGTAACAGTACATGGTGTGGCATCACGTCTTCGAGGATCATTGGACCATATTTTTTAGAAGATGTTAATAGTGATGCAATTTGTGTTAATGGAAATCTGTATAGACAGATGATTCAAGAATATTTGATACCTGAAATTGGAAATAATAACAGAGATTACCTTTTTCCAACAAGATAGAGCTACAGCACACACAGCGAAAGAAACAATGCAAATTTTAAAAGCAATTTTTCGAAACAATTTCTCGTTTTGGTGATATACTGTGGCCACCTCGATCTAAAGATCTAAGTGCTCCTGATTTCTTTCTCTCGGAATACTTAAAGGAAAATATTTACGTCGAAATTCCCGATACTTTACAGCAATTGAAACTAAACATCATTCAAGGGATCAGTAACATTTCATCAGAGACATTAACGCGTTGCCTCCGATTGCCTGATTGGTGTAAAACTTCACTTTGTACGCATAGTCACTAGAAGGATCTGAAAAAATTACAGAACCTAACCTAAGTGGTACACATACGTACCACTTCGGAGTCAACGTGTTAAGCAAAGTAATGAACAGTACAGTTGAAAGAGCACCCCATTGTTTGACTAATAATGGAGGTCATTTAAAAGATATTGTATTCCATAGTTAAACGTATTTTATTGTTTCATTTACAAATTTATATTAAACTTTGAAATTTCTTCTTTCATTCTGAATTAACCAAATCTCTTTACCAATTTTAGTTTTATAGCTATAATAATTTCAAAAAGGTAACTTACTTATGGGCCACCTTGTATCTTAATTTAAAATGATAACTAGCAAATGTTTATACGGACCCTATAATCACAAGCATGAGGGTACATTGTGACACCAAGCTCGTAAATAAAGAACAATGGTACAACAAGTTCATAAATGAGAGTACATTGGTGTAACAGACTCGTAAATGAGGGCACATTGGCACAACATGCATGGAAATGAAGGTATCATACACTGGCACAATATACACGAAAATGAAGGTATAGTGGCATAACATGCACACAAATGAAGGTACATTGGCACAACATGCATGCAAATGAGGGCACATTGGCATAACATGCATGAAAATAAGGGCACATTGGTACGATCTTATAATCAAGTACCTGATAGAAGTCATTCATGTTAAGTCCTCTCATTGGACCAGGCAGAGCGTCAGCGTAAGGAAAAGGTTCCTCCCTCGCTCCTCCATGATACCTCCACCCTCCTTCGCCCTCTCCAGTCACTTCTTCCTCTCGTACCTAGCGCAATGGAAGCCAAATAAACTGTCTTTGATATGTGAAGTATCTTTACAAAAATACTTCAGCAGCAGCCATGTGCTTTATATTTCATATCACAGGCGATAAATTTATTTAGGATATTGTAGTCCGTCCTCGATATGATGCTTAGTAAACATTATTTGAAACAGACATTAACGTCTCGTATAGAATATGAAGTTCAATGTATGACAGTTCAGTCTGACAACTAAGCAACCCACTACATGCCGTTTATCCTATCTAAATTTTTCTGAAAACAGCTGGAACGAATTATCTAAAATACGATAAATTATAACAATGGGTAACTTATAAGATATACATATCCATATATTATCAATTCTAAAAGTAGATCAAAAACTGCACTGTGAGATGACAGACAACAACAAAAAAAACACGTTTAGGATACTCGGTAAAGACGAATTAATCAAGTGCTCTCACCTTCTCAGGCCTGACTTTATACTCAGGCACTTTGGACAACACAGACTCGAAATCTGCCCTCGAGCTTAGGTTGGTCCGAAGCAAGTCAAGCACAGGAGCTGGGCCTTTTTTCTCGTTGAGCAAGTCATCGAGCTTGATGGACATGGCGGAGAATATTCTTCCACAGAATATCTAGTCCAGCTGTGCTTGAGAATGGAAACGCAGCTTCAACAGGTTTCTATTTTCAGATGATCGAGTAGTAGCATGTTTTAGGTATACATATACATTGAGGTATATGTTCGAAAGGGTGACCTGTAAATTGAAGGCATTAAGTTGTTTGTTAAACCAGAATCATGCGGTAAGAGCCATATAGATTCAATTTGCTTAGTAATATAACGGTTTGTGTTAGCTACTTGTAAACAACAAAGCTAAAAAATCCAAATCGTGGTGTCCACCTTAATACTATGTAAAATAATTAAATATTATATGGAACTGAATTGTACACCTATTCTTTCATTTTTAATTTCATTTTTAACAAAACAATTTATTTCAATGTGAGGATTGAAACCTTTTCGTACTTAGTTCCTGTGACAAAATTAATTTATTCAACACTTGAAAAATATTAACAATAGCAAAATATGTACGTCGATCGATGACAAATGCTGAGAAGCTCAATTACTAACCATGTATGGAGTGCAGTAATATAACTCTTTTTTGCCTTACAGAAAGTAATAAATAAAGGAAGCTATGTTGCTGTACCCTGTAGTTGTATCACTACTAATCCATTGCAACGAAAAAATAATTTAGACAATGTACAAGACACTCTTACAGGAGGTCAGAGGCACAGAACACCGCCCTCCCTTTCGATGGAGATGTAGACTCAAGAAAAGTTACCTAACTTCATACTAGACTTACAAGTCCCACGCAACATGTAGTATTGCTGATTCTGCGGTGGGTAGCTAAGGCTGCTTCTGTGTTCAAATTTTTCGAAAGTATGCCCACGACGACAAACATTCTCAGCATACCTTTTTGAGCTAATCTCATGAATCTTTCGAACCTAGTTAAGAAGCAAAGCACCGTGTACGTATAGCTACATTGAATTCCTGAATTCAGAAAAAAATAGACTAGACGCTTAGGAGTTTTTTCCACACGAAAATATTTCCTGCATACTGGTAAATTAGAAGATTTATGGGCGTGTACTGAAACAAACAACGATATCAATGAACATCGCTTTTCAAATTCAGATCGTTATGAGCGTTCAAGACCAGAATGCAGTAACACAAACTATCTCTAAGTTTCGTCAAAGTTATAACTTTCAAAACCACACAGCCACCTAACTTAAATAGGATGCTCCACACTAGTATCTTGGGTATTATACTAACAACGTAGGTTATATGATGGGTACGTATATTAGTAACTTATGAAGCAACAGCTAAAAAACGTGTTGGTCTGAAACTAGTACCTTAGAGGACACAAATATTCTCTTTTATCGCTGAGATTAGATGCGCTCTAGTCCAAGACACCACAACTCCACACAAACTAAGTTTCTTCCCGGGTGCCACATACTTCGGCAGAGTTCAGTTTTAACCTTTGCGTCCACATTTTTTCTATTAATTTTTACAGAAATTTTGTCATTGAATAGCATTATTCCAAAATTGATATTACGAAAAAATTGTTGTAATTGTATAATGAACATTTTGATTTTGAATTTGGTCAAATTTCAGGACTAAGTTTTCAGAATATTCTAAACTTCAATGCAGTTTCTGATAAAAAAAAATATATTATAGCTAGAATATTGATGCACGTTGAATAAAAATGTCAACCAGTTATAACTATGGCATTAAAAACTTTAATAATGATAATAATAGTGCGCCTTTCCGTTCCACATAATACAATACTAAAAACTAAACAAACCGTAAGGTTAACAACCGTTGTAAAATTCAGAAAACGTAATCTTTATGAAACTTCAGGTTCTGTTTCAGAATTTTATAGACCACAAAAATTCTAACATTTCGTACTTCTGTAAAAGACTACGAGGAATACCTGCAAATGGTTCAAACTAAGACTTCAAAATTTGCAAAGAGGTTTTGTAATTACCACACGTTCTTGCAGCAGTGCATGTTTCTGTAACTCCTGCTGGTCACAAGTTCTCTCCATGGAAAATCTCATATGAACACCAATTCGATCGAACTTCTGATCAAAATTTAGCGACACTTCACAAATGCTCCTGAAAGCACGCACCCTCGTCACTCCGAGGTTACACTACGAGAAATGAAGCGTGACCTGACACTGAGCTGCTTCTTATTCTTACAGAAATGGCGACGTGGGATTCAAATCGTCCGGTGTTCTGAAGACTGTGTAGAAAAATAACAAACGACTAACTTTGCAATTTATGTTTCAGTAATTTTGGCAATTAAATTTAGGCTTGTGGAAATGGTAGGAAATTAGGCGAGTAATTAATTAAGAATATCTCGCGAAGTCCGTGCAAATTATAGACCGAATCTGTATCTGCAAACGACACAGTGATTAACGATTAAAAATTTAGCATCAAATGATTACATTCATATTAAGGGAATATTTTGAAAACTATTCTCACGAAAATAGAAAGTTTTACATGCAATTGTTAATCATGTCATCACATTGATCTTTCATATCAATTAAGTCTCGCTGTTGATATGTAGCACATTCTAACCGGTACAGTCGACGGCATGCTTTACTATAAAAGAAACATCTTATTTTGTAGGAAATATAAAATTCAGATGGTTCGCTGTTTGGATTTCATTTATCGAAAATAGATTCCGTAGAAAAATCATGATCAGTCTAACAGGAATAAATCACCTGTTTTCCTTGAATAAAAGACAAACTAAGCTAGGACATGAGTTTAATGAAACTTTTCCACTGCATTGCCGTAGGTACTCGAGTCACATACACCAACTTCTGACTTTATAGGACTTATTCGGAAAAGAAATCTGTATTTACAACCATATTAGCAAGAGTAGGTAATTCTCTTACTACTGGATTCTGTAGGGAAAAAATTCAACCAAGTCTTCTTCATCACACAAAACCGCTCGAAGCGTCCTTAGCAACGGAGCTTCTGTTCTTAGCAACGAATTTAGCGCAGAAAAATACTTGTGTAAAATTTGTTAAAACACAACTTGTAACTTGTTACTTGTTATTGCACTGAGTACTTCTGAATTTACTGAATCCCCTTGTCCATCATGTTACTGCACGGGAGCTGCAAAGTTTTTACAACATAAAATACAGCCTATGATTTTGAATAAAATGTGTTTCTCTCGTCAATAGTTCATTTTAATTGATCGAACATTTATACGCCTAAGATTTTCCTTCATACTTATTTTTTCTCAAAATGACAGTGAAATCGCATATTCAACACGTTTCTTGGCATGCCAATTATTTTTATTGAATTTACATATATATTTCAATAACCATCATTAGTCCACGCTACCTCATCTTTAAATGCAAGACACGGAAGCAAAACTATACCTTTTTTACCTCACTGTCGGAACATTTCACCATTTGTGTGATTTTTAATTAAGACTACGAATATACTTCCTATTTTAACTCATTTTTGTCCGGAAATAGGGAAGTTTGAACACCACATGTTAACAATAGTCATTACATTATAATCATTACAGATTCGTTATTAGCGGTGAAGTTCTCAGAAGCATGAACATTAAAACAATGTGGGCCATTAATCGAAAAGATATATTTGTAAGGCATTACAAACAGTTTTAATTGGTTAAACAATGCAAGGAGCTTCTCTCGAGCGTCTACGAGTACATTCGACATCTTGAGATACACTTCGAGAAGCAGTTTTCATGCGTCACATGCGTATGAAAAATATCAGATGAACATCAGGACAAAACAAAGCGTACTGGATGCCAAAAGTTCAACTTAAGTAATTATTAACGCTTTACTTTAGAAAAAAAGATGGCATAATCGACGGGTGATGGTTTTCATCGAAGACTGGCTGGGCTGAGCGCTTAATATTAAAGATAAAAGTAACGAAAGTCCTGCGGTGTCAAGTCAAAGCGACTGGCCGCTGCTAATAAATGACTTAGACCGACAGTCTAGTACGCAGAAACTGTGAGGTAATTTGAAATTTTCTCTTCATCGTAAAAAACAAGATATGAATAACAACAGTTGTATATTGCTTAATTATTTCAGAAGAAAGTTTAACGTTTAACAAATTCAATGCACGTTTAGTGTTAAAATATTGTTACACGAACTTACAAATGTTTATGTTTGGAAAAGGAAAGAAGTTAAATCCAACAACACAAAACAAACGGGAAGTAAGGTGTGAAATTAATAACAGTCACAACAGATAAACAAAGACAGTTTGACTAACAAATACATTGAAGTAACCTGAGTTTTTAATAAATACATTGCGACAGCAAACTGTGAAGAGGATAGTCGGTGGTAATTTACAGACAGCAGCACGCTGTACTTGTCCTGGAAAAAACTATTTTGGACAAACAAAACAAAGCCACGTCTCAGTTAATAAATTTGTGTAATCAATCAGAATGAAGATGTATATTCTGGTTAAAATTTATTCAGAGAAACTCGTTTTCTTCATCAAGTGTTGTCTAAACAAGTAATACATTCATATATGCAGAACATTCAGAGTCTGAAATGGAACAAAATTGTTTTGTTAATTTGGTCTATAATCACGACGCAGTTTGGAGGTTTACAACAAATATAATTTTCATATCGTCAAAAATAATTTAAAAATTCAAGATGATACTGGAAAAACTTTCTTTAAGAGGAAACAATTTCGAGAACAACAATGTAATTCGTTAATTAAGGATGCGTTCAGTGAAAATTTTGTCATAACCAACAACTTGCTGGTTATTTGGTGGCAAAATAAAAACAAAAGAGTAATTAAAACTTCAACGTGCAAATGAAAACGTAACGGAATATTTTAACAAAATATGAAGATAGTTTTATGTCAATTATTCGATAATTGTAAGAGACACAAACAAGGTTAATCAAAGGGATTATTAATGAGGGTAAGGAGAAAAGGGAGACTTAAAGCAGCCAAAAGTCTAGCTTTAACGTGGCTCGATGATTTCATGAATATGAATGGTCTCCAATACCAATCATTGGTCAAGAAAGAAATATTAGGTTGTTACAAAAATAATGGTCGCTCGAAGGTCTGGAAGGCTTATAAAATCGGCCATTATTTTTGTAACAACCTAATACGTATGCTGATTGTACAGTTTACCTAAAGGCCCATGAAAAATTTACTGCAAAATTGAGTTTAACACGAGCAACGATATTTAGTAAACGATTTCTGTGCCGGTGAAACGTAGTATACCGAATATTTATTTCGATAATGAAATGAGCTAATTTCAAAACCATTCGCAGAGTAACTGCAACTGTACATTCAAAGTCAATAGTTACAGCATAATCTACAAATAATGATGTTAAAACAATAATACATACACAATATTTATTTAACTGCATTATTTTTAACTGCAACTGTACATTCAAAGTCAATAGTTACAGCATAATCTACAAATAATGATGTTAAAACAATAATACATACACAATATTTAATCCCTATATTTTAAAGAGGCAAGGGTATCTATGTTCTGTAGAGATCGCGCATATATATACCGTGGTATGAATTTTCATAATTTCGTATTTTTTCACCTCGAAATCGGAATCATGAAACATGATCCGTTTTATGCAGCCCAAGTCGTCATATCAAACAAAACTCTCCATTCACTGAGCAACAATCATCGTTGATCATCTCATTCAGGCACCTCAGAGCATCAAGCAAACCCAAATGGCAATCAGGATAAAAATTTCCCCTACGATCCAAGGCAGGTGCCAAATATTCTGGCATCTAATAGAAGTATGAGATTTAACTAAGCAGTTTCAAATCCACCTCATGTCGCCACTGAAAAGAAGCTTGTGGCATTGCAGCATTTAGGCATTACAGATTTTTCATGAATTATTGTTTTGATATCACTAGTTATAGATCATACTGTAGATACGTCGCAGTTACAGCACACTCTACATAACAAAATGCTGCACTACCATGAACTCATGGCAATATTATGTAATGAATAGACGACCAGTTAAACAGCAGAACTCGTGCTCTTTTTCAGTGGCAATTACTGAGTTTTTTATTTTTAACATATTAAAAGTGCAATATTTACTTCAGGCTACTATTTCAACTCGCATGCAATGAAATACAGTGCTCTGAAAGACTTCTAATCGTCATGAAGATAGAAATATATAGAACCACTGTACAGCGTTTTCACATGCCATCTACCAGTATATTCAAGAATGGTCTCATGTTATTATGCAACGAAATAATCGTTAGCACGTACTAACAATGAAACAACGATAGCTTATATCCATGGTCACCTTAAAATAAATACAAACTACAAGACGAAAGAGTATTGTAATGCTACGGAAAAAAGTTAAGCAAAGGAATTTCTTTTTCCTCTGGCAATTTTTTAGCACAAATGTATTTTTTTATTCCTTGCGAGTCCATTGATAAACTATAGTGTAAACACTGGAGAACAAATAAAGCACTTTACTTAAATAATAGCATTACACTTGTCAAAACAAAGCTTAATGCTTGGGGTAAATATTCGACGTAAATTTTCAACATTTGCAAAGGGAGTACAGAAATTTTGTTTTGAATTACAAAGCGAAAGACATCAGACTTGTTTACAAACGAAAACAATTCTAACGAAGGTCTTCAAGAGACATCTCAAAATTAACATATGACAATAGATTACAAAAAAGGATTATCTATAACTCACAATTCACATTTAACGCGGGTCATTCAGATCTTTAAAAATTATTCAACTTAGGACATGCTTAAAAAGGTGCGATGCAGAAATAATTTTTTTTTGTAGCAGACGGGGTTGAAAGACTTGGGTGTCAAAAATAATGAAAATGAGTGAAAGTTCAATTATGTCTTCATTTCAGATCGTACATACGTCGAAAAGTTTCACTGAAGCACTGAATATTTTTGACACTGGGAAATTGCTTAATATTACAGTATACGTCTATCCACACTAAAGATTTGCACGCAGTACGACAACGTCAAAAAGAAACAAATATTTAGCCGGAGTGTAATAAATAGGCTTCATTTTAACATTAACATACATCGACTAGACATTTGCCGTAGCAATGCTTCAAAGGAGCGCGTTTTATACACCGTAATTAAATTACTCAAACGCGACCGACACAAACTTAGCCTGAGCGACACAGCTGACTCGCATGAACCAAACTTAAAAGTTTAGCCATGTCGTTCCTAACACACATATTTCAACATAAATTTTCCCCATACGTACTTAAGACAATGACAAAGTGTCCGTTTTGAAATGAGAGATCTGTCTACAAATTAAAGTTTTAAGTATAAATATTCTTCCGCGATGTTACTAAGCCAAAAGGATTCCTAGACTAACTAAATATGAACTATCTTCATTTCCTTTCATGCAGAAGTTGGACATCCGATTCTGGAAATCCCGATATTGTATATAGGCTTCAAATTCCTGACTTAGAGACTCGATCGTTAGCGACATATTACGACCATTTAAAGTAACCGTATTTTCATTCACTTGATACAGTATCTCAAAACTCCACATTAACGTGGACACTGAAGCAGTTCAGAGATGTTATTCAGCACCCCAAACATACATTACAAAAGTTTCAGCAGCACAAAACAGCAAACATCCTATCAGTATTTACAGACGAGAATAAATTACAATCATTTTTTTAATGCATTTTCAGATAGATGAATATTTATAGTCCATGAAAATGTCTCGCATAATTCTGTTGTATTTCAGTATCTGTAAGCTCCAAAAAGGGAAATTATAAGTGTGTAAATAAATTTCTGACTTACAGGCCACTTTCCTGTTATTGGGATGGAGCTTTCGCAACTCTAGAGAGGAGATGAATGCGGATATATTGACCTTATTTTGCAGCTAATTGACTTAGTTCTCACTTCAAAACATGGATAAACGAAATCATTTAACTTTACATATGATGGGTTGTTAGCAAAGAGTAAAGCATCTTGGTGCAGATTGAGCTGTCAGTCAATGCAAGAAAACTCAATTTGTGGTAACATCCGGCCACAAGCATTACTTGTAATATAAGAACCATAGAGAAATGTGAACACACTATAATGCTTTAGATGTTTATTCTATTACAGTAAAGGCTTGAAACTTTCACTCATGAGTTTATTCGAAGTTAATCTATTCTTTTACACTGAAAAACAGTATTGGACTGATTTTAGTGAGCCATAGTAAAATTAATCTCTCTACCGCAAGCATCATCGTTGGACTGATCTTTACGTGCAAGCCGAAGAACTTTTATTATTTCTAAAGCTATTTGATGATCAAGTAAATGAAAGAAAAGTTTACAATTGTTCCTTGGTTCATGCATGTGAGATACACTTGTGTTATTAATTGAAAGTTTGACGTTACATTCGAGTAGCGAGGTTGGGAAATCTTATCGAGCACATTATAAGAAATGTTTCATTTTCGAAGAACTTACGCAGAGATCCAATAGATACCAAACAGTTTAAAAAGCTGATGGTATGACAGAAGTATTTCATGGACTAATTTGCCCAATGAAAAAATCCAACACCAAAATATTAAACAAATTTTTCAATGATTTCTAGAGAATGGTTATAAGTTGGCGCTAGAATGAACGCTCCTTCATGATGAAAACCATAGTTCAATAAGACAATTTTCATTACTGTATGATATTTTTAAAGCTGTGAAGGTTTGTGTATTTATCCATTTAAAAGTTTTATATGTAGATGCTTTTATTGATAATATCATAATACTGGGCATAAACTATTATTATGCAGTGCCGGGTACAATCTGTATAATCAATTCATGATTATATTATGGAAACTTATGCACAGTGTCTGTTCTCTCACATTTTAACGCCATTCAGAGTTTCGAGCTAAAATACAAAATTGAGAAAATGAATTAAATGAGGAAAACGCGTAGGGGTCAGAAGGAATGGAAATCCATCAGGTAAAGCATCTGAACATCCGTGTCTAAAGTTCTGTCGGAACTAAGATGGCGTGGTAAAGTACAGAATAAGTACTACCAGAGCTCTGAATAGAGTAGCAAAACATTTTACTACGATAAGTATGAAAGGAAAACTATACGAATATACTCGAATAAAACGGCAGAATTCATGGATGCCTGTAAATAAGATGTGTGGCTATAATTAAAAGAATGGATACCTTGATGGTAAAAGAAGCCTAAGAAAAAGTGTTACGAATCGTGACTGGGTTGAAAAAGTGTTACGGATCGTGACTGGATCCCCCATCAGGTCTAGAGTGGTCACCACGCGTCCGTGTAACGAACGTCCACCTCCTGTAAAGCTGGCAGCGTCGTCCTTAGTTCCTGGAATGTGGACGCGGACAAACTTGTGCTGTTCAAGTTCAGCTTCCGCAGGTTCTTCAGAGCTGCTCACGCAAGGTTGCATTGTTAAAATGTCGCAAGAAATGAAAAAAATGAAAGCGATCGACAGTTTTGAATGTTCTATAAAGAATGTTGCGGTAGCCTATAAAATAATTTGTAATTATACAAGTACAAAATGGTGTCATCATCATTTCAAGCGAAAATAATCACTAATGAGATACTTCAGTGATTTAAAAAGAACTAATTGATGTACAAATGGAATGAAATTTTAGCTATTGGAATTAAACTACAGATGCTTTCACTAATGAATTTTCAGGGCAGCATGCGTCATCGCGTACTTGAAATAATATTACTTCATTTTAATTCTTCAAAAAATGTTTCAAGTGATCCCTTCGCAGCATAATTTCTGTTGCCAACTCATTATGAATTTGCCTCTGAGTTGCATTTGACCTCAGGCATTAGACATATTCATTTAATGTCTAACGCAGCAAACCGTCATGCAGTGTAAAAAACAGAAATTTATTGCTTCATTGGTTATGTCATCCGTATGGCGTGCCAGTCCAGTGATCGTTTTCAATACAGATTACGTTACCTTCTATAACATAATTCTAATGCAGAAATCGTTTTCTAGCAAATCGTAATATTGTCGACTTCATAAAGCAGTTTTTAATGGGAATGGAAATATATTATCAAAATCACTACTGAAGGAAGGTTCAAAGCGCAGTTATTAACGGAGACTGAAATCCGTTGATAGCTGCGGATTTCAGCAAACAGAAGCCAGGTTTAGACTGCAGTCGACCACACACGCTCCGGCACACCTGTCAGTTAAGCCGGAGCGAGTGTGCTCAGTTTCAGGTTTATAGTACTAATTGGTAGACATCTTAGACGTAAAATGGGAAGAAAAACCAACGTAAATAGGAACATTTTTAACAGCAAACGTTTCGAGATGCAAAGATTCCATCTTTAGTGCTCAAACAGATGAAAGTCATTGAATAAAATTCGGATTTAGATTATAGAGATATATTCATGTATGTATACATATGCTTCAATTTTATTTTCTTTGTCTTTAAATCTAATTTTCGTCTATACAAGTCCTGGATATGCATTCTTTGAATTTGGAAACGTTTGCTTTTGAAAATCTTCCGTGTTACGTTGGTTTTTTTTTTTACCTCATGGTGTGAGTTTCACACTTGCATTTGAGCTCACCAGAGACAGAGGCGAGCCCAAGATCAGTTACAGGTGTCTCGCAGAGGTTCAAGACCTGCAGTTTATGGAGATGTTCTGATATTAACTGCAGTCCGCTGTCTCCAAACTGCAATAAATGCAATACTTACTCAAATTAAGCCGCTAATAGGAACATTAAACATCCCAATAAGGAGAGATTCCTACACTTTTACACAATATACAAATGATTGAAACTTGTCGATCAGATCATCTGCAGGAACATTCGTGTTATCCATGGAATAAAATCAATTCAAAACAAGAATTAAATACTTATGGAAATTGAGCTATGTAGACTCAAAATGACACGCTACCGTTCCCTAAATGCTTGAAATTTTAAACACTTATTGCTCTACCACAGTCATGTCTGGCTTTCGCGTACTAAACTTCCGGTGGATCATTTTAATTTCCAGAACAGAGTTATACAAGCTAGAACTAGCGAACAAGTTATTGTTTTCCAGGTTGCCCGCATGATAAGATCAGGAGATCCATACGATAAGAAGTTACATAGTTTCAAAATTTTTAGGCTAATTTTCATCACAGTATTTCACACAACTAGGTGACCGCGACGTCCAAGTTACGGATGTGGAGCACTTTGATGAGGAACAAAAGTGTGCATGATTGAAACGAAATAACTCATGAAAATTATTTTGTTTTCTCTTTGTTTTCCCGGGGTGGAGGAGAAATTGAGGTATCGGAGGTTAATTAATTTGATAAAAAACAAAAGTAAGAACTCTCGCGAAATATCATTTGGAAATCACGTTATTTATACTCGTTGCCGTACCTGGGTGGCGCAGAGATTGAGGGAGCGAAGGTCAAGTAATTTGATAAAAAAACAAAAGTAGGAACTCTCGTGAAATAACATATGGAAATTACATTATTTCATTTATTATTTGCCGTACCTGGGTGGCCCAGAGGTTGAGGTAGCGGAGATCAGGTAATTTGATGAGCTGGTGGGCGCACTCACTGGTCACTCTCGTGAAAGCCAAGGACAAAACTTGGAGGTTGCCAAAGCTGCCCGACGACAGCAATTTGATGACGTCAGCGTCAGTGCTGCGGCTCGGCAGCGTCAGCTTGCGTGGCCCGCCCTTTTGTTGCTGGAAGAGAGCGAAGAGATGACGACAGTAGTTCATAGTACCAGAAAGAGATGATACTAAAGTAGTGCAAAGTATTGAAATGAGATGGTAGTTAAGTAATGCAAGGAGGTATTTAAGAGAAAACTTGTTCTGACACAATTTCTATGATGTTTTTAAGCATGACGAAATCTTTGTTAATTCAATTAATAAATTAATAATTTGTTTATTGACAGAAATCATAGACCAACTAATACGTTTGAACACGTGCAGTATATGAATCCATGTCGTTTTCTTACGCTTGAAAGTCGTTTCACTTCATATGCAGAGAAATTAAAAAAAATGTTCTCAAATGGAATATCGGAAGCAATATTTTAAAGGTACTGTAGTCTACAGTTTAATATAGCCTTTCTTTGACCCAACTAGTTTTCGCACACGCAAGATTTGGAAAAGTAAATCGTGTCAGCGGTGTTATCATCACTATAAAGCATCCCTATAAAACATTACTATAAAGCATTCTTATAAAATATCATATTAGAACATTACTAAAAAACGATGACTGGCGGTGTGGAGCCAAAAATATTCTTCGTCTATATTTGAAAAACGAGCACGACGAGTGAACATTAAATCAATATCCATGTTATTTTATGTTTCTATTGTCCATATTATTCTTTAAGCCACTGTCTTCAGAATAGAATGCTGCGTAACTCACAAGCTCCCTAAGATGCATCTGCCTGTCGCAGAGGTCCTGATACGCCCGCTTGCCTGACGAGGTAGACTGCAGCGTCGTCACCACTTGCAGACGCAGGTCATTGCTCTCTAATAGGCGCCACTCCAGCATCAAGCACAACACCTGGTCAATTGAAAAAGTTAGAAATGTCTATGCAAGCTGGTCCATTGAAAAAGTTAGAAATATCTATGCAAGCTGGTCCACTGAAAAAGTTAGAAATGTCCCTACAAGCTGGTTAACTGAAAATGTCAATTCAAACAAGCTGGTTAATTGAAAAAGTTAGAAATGTCTATGCAAGCTGATTAATTTGAAATTTAGAAATGTCCCTACAAGCTGGTTAACTGAAAACGTTAAAAATATTCATACAAGAGTGTATACGTGTAACGCACACGGCTACTCCTGATATTTTTAAATGTTGTGTTCTGAGAAATATCGATTTTCATATCGAAACGTCACTTCCCCTCCTTCGAACCCCCTGTAGCAGTCAGAGGTCTCCACGAAACCGTAACTAGTGATGTTAGTAGCGGTAGCTCCCGAGCTAGGCTAGAAGCAATTGTTTCTTCGACCACAACTCTAGTTCTGACGTCGCACGACCCTTTCGCAATGTACTGGAGCATTCCACGGGGGTAGTGCGCCCCAGTTTGGGAATCTCAGATCTAACAAAAAAGGGGTTTGGACTCACCTCCACAAGGGAAAAATGAACAAAAGGAGGAAAAAAGGACAAAAGAGTAAAAAAGGACAAAAAGAGTAAAAAAGGGCAAAAAGAGGAAAAAAGGGCAAAAAGAGGAAAAAGGGAAAAAAGGGCAAAAAGAGGAAAAAAAAGGAAAAAAGGGCAACAAGGGGAAAAAAGTGGAAAAAAGTCTCACCTCCTGAGCCGTAGAGTTGCTCCTGAGAGCCAGCAGCATGAAGGCGCCGAGGGACTTGGTTTGAGTTGCTAGGAATTTCTTGCGTCGACAGCAGCATGATATTAACGTCTCCAGCTGTAATATTATTCGTGTTCAATAGTGACAAGTTTGGTGTAGTTTATCGAAGGGAGATATTCAAGCTTAATATTTATCAGGTATCGGGTCATGGTTTTTCAAAAGATTATGCTGAACGTAAAACTTGAAGGCTTTGAACAGTACAATTAAAAGATCCATGAACCACCTTCTTGTGTACTAAACATATAATACACACCACACATTGCTCAGAAAGTTCAACCTACAAAGCGCGCTGAGCAGAAAGTTTGATTGAAACAGTTTTTGCACGAAATATTCCAATGACAGAGTTATTCACCCATACCAGACGAAGTCTTTTCACTATTCCAGCCGAAATCGCTCATAATAAATAAAGAAATTGACATGTAAGATGAAGATATTTTAGGAAAACGCTTTGGTGAGACAAAATGGCAGAACGTTGAAGCTATTGATCACGCAAGACAATAAATAAATCACGCATGTGTAACACATTGAAACTCTAGTTTCACATATAATCACTTGAAATTTATGATTTACCAGCTAAAGAGAATACCATAATCTACTAATTCTTACAATTAGAACTCACGTTTATTTGATTAAAGTACACTTAATGACGATATATCAAAATATCATTGTGGTTAATAATTCCTATTCGAAGCTGCAAAGCAGCAACGTCAGTCGAATCTTCGGAGAAGAAACTAAAAAATTTCAAACAACTTTTAGCTAAGCCGAGGTTACTATCAAGTAACATTCACTCTAGTTAATTGAACCTCATTTAAAAATGCATTAAAACATAAACGAATAGTTTCCGAAATAACAACGATATTCTTTGAAGAAATTGGAAAAGAGTATATTAATACCATTAAGAATAGGTAAATTATTTCGCAAATTCTAATAAATAAATTTATACAAATATCATTTAAAATCTGTACGAAAATTCTTTCGCAATTTTGAATGAAGCAAATTCATGTGGATGTTATCTAAAATCATCTATTTTAGCACAATTACGCACCACATTGGCCCAAGCTTGGCCCTCGTCGACGCATGACAGAGAAGAAGGACACAACATCTGCAGCCATCCTTCCTTGCCTTCCCTCGCGCTGGCCACCATCTGATGCACCTCACAACGTCCGTCACGTCCTATGCGCTCCACCACAGGCACCACGTGTCTGTGAACGTCGTCATGGTTATATAATCTCACATTTAAAACCATAATTACAGGGTATAATGTTACGATGTAGTTGTAGCTGTGATCAATAAGGCAATTCAACAACACCCAGTGCAGCATAAGAACACCCTGGGCAGCATAAGAACACCCCGGGCAGCAGCTTACTTCATAAGGCTTGGCTGGGCAAGGAACTCGTCAGGGAAAGGGACTGGTTGTAGGAGGGCTGCCAGACCTGGTCTCCAGTCGTCGTATTCGCAACTGCACACACAAACAATTATGAATACTTGTTTTACTTCGGTCACAACAGTTCTGCATTTTATCATTTATTGCGCAAAATAGGTTTGCTCTTGATGGATATGAGTAAATTTCATTAACAAGATTATTTTTTTGATTTTGTAATATCAACTCAAGGTTTTGACTACACCTTAGAGTTCAAGGAAACTGAATGAAGACGCTGAAAACGTACGTAGAAAAAGCACTAAATAACTATTGGTATAACAATTGAAAAATAATTTACTGGTATAAATTTACAATTGAACAAAAATTTCCAGAGTAAATAGGGCAGTAAAGCCGACTGGTTAGTTGTCACGAATGTTCCCTCTTCATGCTTTCGTTGACAGGCGTACATTTCTCCAACAAACAACTTGGTTTCCTGTCCAATTACAAATAAACTAATTGAATATTATCATTGTTAGTTCTATTGTGGCTGTCTGGACGTTAGCCATGACTGCTTTGCTGTTCATTGGCTCCAGGAAAGACGAACATAGATGAAAGGAGCCAAAGCAATGCAGAAGCTCGAAGCAAAATACAGTAATGGTTTTTTCTCCCGTAACTAAAGGTTAGTACATGAATTGGAAAACTGATGGTCACTCACATTAGTACGTACGTACTGATATTCACTCACATCAGGACAAGCTGATGCTCACTCACATTAGGACGTATGTAGTGATATTCACTCACATCAGGACAAGCTGATGCTCACTCACATTAGGACGTACTGATATTCACTCACATCAGGACAAGCTGATGCTCACTCACATTAGGACGTACTGATATTCACTCACATCAGGACAAGCTGATGCTCACTCACATTAAGGCGAGTAGACTGAGGTAGCACAACATATGGGAGTCGAGGGGATTTTCCTGCTGGTAGTTGTTGACGTTGGTTCTGTTGTTTGTGTTGCCTGTGAGCGAGTGGATGGCGGCTGTACACACGGACACCAGGTTTGGCAACACGCGTAAGTGAGGGCACGTGCTCGTAGGGCCGTGCAGACTGCGTACGAACGCGTGTACGACGCTCTCACCTGCGTTCTGGCTGTTCAGTGCCAGGATGTAGTTCTGCACGAACCTACGAACGTGCGGGTACTTCCCAAAGTCCTGCGAACATAACGAATACGTTGAAGTTTATCAATTTTTAACCGAAGAATAATTATTTTATTTTTAAACTATACATATGTGTTTTTCGTTTCATGAACATATTTTTCGCTGCTTACTCAATTTCGATTTTGTAAAGCCTGCAAATGCGTTAGATAATTTTTTCTCCAGGTTCTAGCGTGTGCTAAACACGTCACAGGTGATAGAGTACCATTTATTCCTATTTCAGCAACAAAAAGACGACATGTTCTAGTTGTCGGTTCACAATTTGATGTAATGGAAATTAATATTCGAACTGTCCATTAATACTTAGCTAGAAAGTAAAACAATATATGACGCAAATTGAGAAACAATATATGAGAAACGCAAGAAATAAGTATAAAATAAATACTTTTTCGCCGGAGTATTACTTATTTATTGACTTGTGGAGAAAACTGCTTAGTATGCAAAATAATTTCATCCATTCATTATATGAACATTTCTTTAACACGCAATTGACAGTTTGATATGAATATCTGCGGGAAAACCTAGGGGTACACATAGATCATACCCAGCATGATGTGACGTATGCTGTACTTTTACAAATACTCTCCGAGCCTTGGCATTCACGGGACTTTTGACGTGGCTCTGCGTTGCTATTTGAAACAATAAAACTCAAACTAGTTTGGGGCATCATCATTGAGAAGAGGGAAAATCTTTACACACCAAAACCTAATACTTGACTTACGACATTATGCTTTAGTATTCGCCATACAATCCCTGACTTACGACATTATATGATACTTTATTACCCGGCGTTCAAACGTTGACTTGCGACATTATACTTTATTACTCGTTGTTTAATCCTTGACTTACGACATTATGCTTTAGTATTCGCCGTACGACAGGCGTGAACATATCGATGACAAGCGTAGAGCGAGGAGCATCACAGCAATGTTTACTGAAGAAGTTACAAATCTGCGGTGATGGAGTATTGTTCTCCAGCAGGGGCGCCAGCGTCACTATGACCTCTTCTGTCATTGGTTGACTTAACCACGTCTCACCCTGGACACAACGTAGCATAAATCACTTAATGAATGAGATCAGTACGGAAATACTTAATCGCAAAATCGCGTAGTCCGAAAAACCATAGCCGGCCTCATTACATAAATTTTAGAAAACATAACGTGTATAAATTCGTCAATATCTCTGTCTGGACATGGTTAGGAAATGCAATTGTTTGACGGACTTAAAATTTTGCCACGAAGATATAGTGGAAGATAGTAGACTTATGAAGAATGTCCTCATCAATTAAGGAAATCCAGAGAAAATTTGCCAAGCATTTCACACAACGAACATGGATGTTTTCGCACGCATGTTTCGGCCCATATTAATGATAATATTTAATAATAATTTAATATTTTGCTCAACTAACTACTATTAGGCATCATCCTAAACATTTCAGAAACGTGTCAACAGAGAAATACGACTTACGTGTACATGAATGATTTTAAATTGTCTAAAGCATCACACGTGATACTTGGATACACATCATAAACCATTAATTCGTCAGAATACTTGGTAAGATCGTTTTTAGCTGTCAAATTACCCAGGATGCACTCGGACCAAGAGAAATAAAAGTGTTCATGGACTTCCTCTTTTAAGTTCTATCAGATCCAGAGCCTTCGTACATTAATTACGAATGTTAGAATGATTTTCCGAATCATCAGAACAAATGATTCTTAATCTGAATTTGATAATTCGACGTTGATGAAACAGATATGAGCCTTATCATACCAGGGTGTCAATAGGCATTATCAGTAGTGTGACGTAACTTTAACATGTACGTACTGACCCGAATGTAGACCCAAATAGCATGAAAAACATCATTTTCTTTCATGAGAAGATGTACATCTATGGTGCAATATTTTAACCGAATTGCAAGAAACAGATGCGGCCTCCGTGTAGTATTTTGTATTATCATTAAGTAACGCAATATCCACAGCTGCATAAGAACAATTTACGAGTGCAACAAATTCAGAATACGTCACACGAAGTTTATCATTTCTACTGGAAAAAGAGCATTAAGAAAAACAAAATTAGAGTTTCAAAGGCAATGATTGAACCTGTTAAGAAATAGGTAGTAATTCCTAAACATGAAGATATATCAAGACCAGTTTATGGCCGATACTGATACTTTATTCAGAATCATAACTGATATCTGAAGACAGTTTAGACATTATAGGGATCGTAACAAGAGCTCATTCATAAGACTAGTGAATTCCTAAAGGCAGTACTCTCGAAGGAAGTTAAAATGACCTGTGAAACTGGCAAGCCAAATCGAAATGCGCATTTGTCTTATTTCGGCGTCATGACT
Organism: Trinorchestia longiramus; assembly: GCA_006783055.1. Taxonomy (NCBI): domain Eukaryota; kingdom Metazoa; phylum Arthropoda; class Malacostraca; order Amphipoda; family Talitridae; genus Trinorchestia; species Trinorchestia longiramus. The sequence continues at coordinate 284,074 of VCRD01000273.1, forward strand.
ATGAAGCATCTGCATCCTGTTTCCAATGAAATTCAAAGACACAAACGAATAAAAACACGCGAGAAGCAGTAAAAACCTCCCTGACCAACACAAAGCAGTTAACAAGGATGGTTGAGAATTACAAATGCGTTCTTTTAGGACAAAGCACTTGAGAAGAACTTCTCTGTGGTTTTTCGTGCTCCTTCCAGTAACGACGGAAGTTCTTGCAGAAAACTGCACGCGCACTTTAAATTGAATCATCTCCAGCCCGACAAATACATTCGAGGAACGAACAAGCTGCATTTACGAGCGCATTGTGTAGGCGGAACTGTGCAAAAGTAGTTCTGAAAACCTGAAACATAACGTAAGCTATATATGAATAAAATTAACGAATATAATTTAATTTCACTTTATTTTTATTGGGAGAACGAAATAACGGAAGCAAGTATGATGGCTCATTATACCGAACTCATTTAAAATAATTCGTGTATTATTGAAATTAACAATTAATTTTTGATGGTATAATAGCTCCATAAATTTTTCGTGTAGTGTGATTTGAAGTTTCAATGAGCTTCTCAGTTAGAATTAAAAGTCGGCCAATAAATTCATTCAGTCAAGATGTTATTTACCGCAGCTAACCCGTCAGTAAGAATAGATACAAATCAGTCGATAATTGATCAGTTAATGAGGACTGATACACTTCTCTAAGCCTCTCAGCACAATGGAATCCGGTCAATTTACTTCACAAGTTTTTTAAGAAGTGAAACAAAATAACCATCAGCTAAAAAAAAAGTGGCAAATAACACCTGTGTGTGGCATAACAGTCTGTTCTCTAAGATACTTGAACTGCTAGAGTAGATTTTGCGTGCTCATTCATACATGCTGTATCACAAAGTGACGAGTGGTGAAGTCAATTTTTCCGAAAAATATCGTATTTCAATTTGAGAAAACTGCTAAAGCAATAAGATAGAGGGGAAAAATGCAACAGCTTTATCACTGAAGACGGCTACACAATAAAAGCCTTATCTTAATTGCTCAGTGACTGCGGTAAAGTAAATTTGTAAGTGATTATAGACGATAAAGATTTATATTATGACTTGACAATAAAGAATTATCGTCAGACATAACTTTCAAGACTTAAAAAATAAATATAGACATAGATATATATTTTAGTAGAGACCTTGATCATCACCAGGGAGGGAAAAATGTGGCTATTCGTGACAGGAATTTGACAGACGAAAATATTTGTTAACTATTTTACTTGCGACGTCTTGCTGTATTCTATGACAGAATCGCTTCTACGACCTTACAGTTCATAAAAAACTGACCAGGATAAAGAAGTCTCAAAACAACAAGCATTATTAGTTCATGCTTCATTCAGGCTTCATCAAGCGTGAAGTCGCAAACACGCCCACTTGAAAATGAAAAGAACAATTCAATAAAATACAACGGCGTACGTGACAGTGCCAAGTTTCAAGCTCATAGACGACCTGGTCTAATGATAATTCTTTTTTATTAAAAGCAAATTCCTTGAGCGAGCGCTGACCATAACAAACGCATTCAAAACTCGGGTTTATTTGAGTAGGAATCGAGATCTAAGGCATGTATATTTCACACATACCAAGAAAGCAAAGTTGATATTTAAATTGTTTCATGACGAGTTAAATTGTCTCATAATTGTGAATGTGTTGATAATAAATGTAGCAGTTAAAATCCGGAATTTTTCAAGAGGCAAAAGATTTACTAGCAAATTAGATCATTCCACATGAACCAATACGTAAATTATGATCCAACGGCCAGAACCTCGTCGATGCATTGCATGCTTATTAGTCTAAAGAGGGCATTATGTCCCTTTATGAGCAGAGAGTCTCTGCTCTTTACTCCCTGAAACACATGCATAGCAAATGAATGATTATCGAGTAGCAATACCCAAAAAGCACTTCTTTTTCTAACCTAACGCTTTCGAGAACGACTCGTGAAGTCCTGTATAAAGATAGACTAACCTTGTCTAGGTATGTAATTAATGTTAATAATTAATAGAATAAACTAACTTGAAACACGTTACTGTGTTTCATAGTACTGCCTTGACTAAGAGTTTGCTTCTCCATTTGCGATGCGTGTACGCAACGAGAAGGCTTTATTTGAAAAGGTGACTGGCAAGAGAGAATGCAAAAGCAGCGGACCTTATCGGTGGATGCAGACAATATTCTTAGTCGTCGCGGCGGTGATTCATTCCCTGCCCACCTCCTGCGATAAATAACTCGTAAATCAGTAGCAAACGAATCAGTTTTGATCAAATATCGCTTTGTAAGTCGCTGTTACGGTAAACATTCAGCGCAGTTTTTTATGACTTACATAAACATTTGTTTGATACATGCACTTTTAGGCATGAGAGTAAATACGTGCATGTTAGAGGGATATGATAGATCCTTCATGCGCCGCTAATAAACAAAAGAATGAACGCATTAACTGAAGTGAATACTTATCTCGTGATGCAGGCGAAATAAAACTCGGATAATTAAGAAACTAAAGCGTAAGAAAATAATCGAGGCTGTCTGATTCACTCGAGCAACAGTTTGATTTTTTCACCTCTTTCACATGTATTTAGTGCAGTCAAATTATCCAATGGGTATTAGTTCATCTCGTTGACGAACAGCGATCACTGTTCTAATAAAATTAGTCCGATATTAATTTGAAAAGATGGACTTGCTACTTTATTAAAAGAGGCAAAATCAGCCAATGGCAATATTTTGAAACTTCTAGTCAGGTCATTGATAACGAATGAAGCTTATCTTTGAACAATTATTATAAGTTGGATTATTCAGAGTTAACGTTCATATCGTTCAGACAAGCTCTGATGTCGCACGTACGACAATCGCATACTACTCGTACTACCGTTATAAAGAAGAGGAATACTGCTAATAGTAGATGGTCTAAATGACAAAATTATCCAGTTTAATTAGAAAAAAATCGAAAGTAAATGCTTACAATCACGCGTTATCAGCTGTCACTCGAACACAGATAATCGTCTCAACAATTAATCAAACAAAATTTTTGGTGTATGAGTAAAAGAAAATGTCAAGAAATTTTCGGTCAGTAACTGATCCCCAATCACGAAAATGCGTAAAATTTGTCGATTTTTAGCATCACTTATGCACGAATTTGGTAACTTGAAAAATAGTGTACATTTGCCTATGAATGTCTCAACGATGTGAGCTACACAAAATTCTCGCTACGAAACGGAAGAAAAACAAGATGTAGACAAGCCAGCACGTTCAGATAAGTGGAGGAGACCCAGCGAACGAACTCGATTAAGCTGCAGGAAAGACGAGTTTACGGTGTCATTTAGATCGGCAACCTTGTAAACATGCAGTGTGATTGCGACAACTGGGCAGCAAAGTGCGTTGTTTATTAAAAAGGACAGCTGGACGCTGCTTCTATTTGGCGCTTCCGTGGCAAGACCTACGATTAGGTCTGTTGGATGCCGTTTTTAAGGATGTGAGGATTCAAGCAACCAAAATTAACTTTATTCTTTGTTCCAAGCGATAAAATAAACTTAACGTGGTGCTCCAAGAAAGAAGACCAACTTTACGCAATGCTTCAGGCGACAACACCAACTTTACGGTGTGCTTTAAGCTATAAAATCAACTTTACGCTTTAATTCATTAGTGGCAAAACAAAAACTTTCGCAGTACTCTAAATGCGTTACACTTTACTACGCATCTGGCATTGCTTATCATTTAAGTTCCTAAAATCCTGAATTAAAAATAGTACGACTACTTTAATGAAATTAAATCCTAAACTAGTCGAAACTATTTAGTGAATACATATATTTTAGTACTGACATGAGTGAACAAAGCTTTAGAACTCCGACGCAGCAGAGACACAACTGAATTAAAATTACGTAGCGAAACTTTGGTGGCTTTAGGAGCAGCGTTGTAAAACTGAACTTACGCGTTATTTAAAAAATGCTAATGGGGACAGACAAAGTAACCTTAACAAAATCTAGTCCTTCAAACGCCTTCGCTTAATGAACGTAGTGAGCGTTAAGAGTACATTTGTTCGCTCAAGTAGCGGATGCATGCGTTCTTATTGAACTGAGAAGCAGGGGAGTTATGGACTGTAGACCGACGCTCTGTTGATGCTAAATTTGTGAGTGGTTAGTCTTCCTTCACCTACACGCTCACACGTGATGCATGGTGTGTACACCTCACGCTACACGTGGTGCATGTTGCCGACACCTACACGCTACACGTGGTGCACGTAGCATACATCTACACGCTACACATGGTCCATGTTGCCGACACCTACACGCTACACGTGATGCATGTAGCCGACGCCTACACGCTACACGTGATGCATGTAGCGTGCACCTACACGCTACACGTGGTCCATGTTGCCGACATCTACACGCTCACACGTGATGCTTGCCGACACCTACACGCTACACGTGATGCATGTAGCGTGCACCTACACGCTACACGTGATGTATACTGCAAACATCTGTACGCTCACACGCTACATGTGAAACATCTGTCGATACATACAGTGGTATGCTTTATGAACTAGATTATTTTATGTACCGCGTGCGTCGTAAATATATGACCCTTGTTTTTGAAAAACTGTTGGGCTTACAAAAGAGAACATCGAGTTTCGAGGTTCGGATTAACTTCACACGTACCCAAGTTTAACGAAAATTCAACGAGAACTTCAAAAACTTTTCTTTAAAGAATCTCGAAACTTCACCCCACTCAAATTTTCTGAGAGGCTTGACGATCATATGTTGAAGCGCCTTCTGATCAGCACGACAACTTAAAGAGAAATGAGAGAATTTCCGGGACAGGCAGAATTTCCGGAGCTCCTCCACACAAACTGCTCGGAAAAATGAACTCTATGTGATGAGCTGGCGATGGAAATCCGAGGCACCAAACAAGTCCCGCCGGAAAATAAAAATGTTGGTTTCTTTCGTAAAAATCGAGATTTAAGTTAACAAAGTTAATGATACACGTCCCATCTTGCGCTTCCAAAAATTGAATGATCCCTCCCGAGTTCCAGTCAGAAAATAGCACCTTCCTCTGAAAAGAATGTCTGGCGGTGCATAAAACTATCTAAAAATCATAACATTTGAGTCTGAGGATTGAGGCGAGGTGAATATAAAGAAACATAAAATCTATCTAGCGTGTTGTGTACCTCCATCATATACTTGAGTTTCAACGAGAATGCAAACAGAATTCAAGCACTCTCATGGTAAACCAGTTTGGTGCTGGCGAACAGATCCTGTTGAAAATATTTACACCAAATGCTGCAGAGGAATTCCACATGTAGAACTTGAAAGTTTGTTTTTGCCAAACTTTAACTTTCAGTGTCTGTTCGTGAATTTTTGAGTTTCTCAGGACGATAGCAAAGGCACATGACAACGAGGATTCCTCTCTCACAATGCTGGCGGCATTATCGCTCTCGCGTCATCGGCCGCAATAAAGACAAGTATTTCCAAAAAACGAGGCCCATTGTGCCACACGAAGCTCATCTGACAATCAGAAATACGTACACGCATGGAGGCAAACGAATATGCCTAGAAATGCGTTGTTCATGCAGAGAATAATGTTGTTTATTGTAAGATAGTGAATAATTCCATGAGTGTTGGTTGACTGTGTCCGTGTGAAGAAAGCCAAGTTACAATAATACTAATGATACTACTACTAATAATAATACTAATAATAATGGTAACAATACAACAAATGCAAACCTTTAGATGAAACTGGGTTATTTTTCTCAGTTTTTAATACGTATCGTACATATAGTAAAAAATCACTAGGCTTCTGTGACAAAACATGATTACTTCAACAATGATTTTCGCCGATGTATTCGAGATAACACAATGATTGTAGCCAATTAGCGCTCTGGGTGAAAGCTCACGATGATTGTCTCCATCGTGTTTAACCTCGTGTGGTGTTTGTTGTTACTCAGCCAGTGTTTGTGGGTCTGGTGGTCCTGCTGCATTTTGTGGTTTTCAATGCCTCATGAAACATTTTTATGCTAAAATACACAACAGGTATTCACTTCATCCCTATTACGAGTAGTATAAACAGTAAAATTGTTAGCAGTAAAAATGAAAACGGGTCCCACTGATCCGAACATTACACCAGGGTTGGGTATGAGCTATAGTATCAGTATTCGCCCGTGCTTTTAAGGGTATACTGACGATAACTGTTGTCTCTACTAACGATTGAATGGTGAGATCAAATGACCCATCTTATGCCTTCAGGTGCTTTCATGAGTGAACAAAGCTAATGGCTCTAATAAAGCTTTTTGTCTGAATATTAGGACAATTATTATTTTAATTGAATAAATTATATCTTTAAGAAAAGAAATTAACAGTTTCCACAGCTCACCAAAACATCTAGGAGAGCGTGATCATCTGTATGGTTTCAAGGTAAAAACTTAGAATGTTTATTAAAATTTGCGCACGATTTGAAGGTATGGGTTATTTGAGTGTTGTTTTGACGGTGAGCCAGTCCGCTCAGACGTGCTGCTTTTCCTTTCATTTTTCTAGTGCGCATCGATTTCTTTACAGTAGAGTTCAACAGGCTCGTCCCTAGCAGCAGTGACAGCAGTAGTAGCACCAGCAGCAGCACCAGCAGTAGCAACACCACTAGCAGCAGCACTAGCAGCACCACTAGCAGCAGCACCAGCAGCAACACCAGCAACATTCGCAACTTTCTGGAAACGGTTGTCATGACAACGACGGTAAGTCAACATCCAGCAGCTCACGTCTGCTGTATTGTATTCGATCTTACCCGCAGGAAAAAGAGAAATTGTAAGTGATAGAAAGCGGTGCTAAAATACTGCACCAGTGAGTAAAACATGCACGGCGAGAGAAGCAAGGAAATGAATCAAATATTTAGAAAGGAAAAAGGTTTGTAGGAGGTAGGACAATTGGAGCATGTAAGACAGTTTTACCATACGTTATCTAATTAATGGAAGCATGTAAAAAAGTTTTACCACACGTTATCTAATTAATTAAGCAATGCAATCGGGTTTTACCAGACGTTTTCTAATTAATTAAAGCACGTAATCAAGTTTTACCACAAGTTATTTAATTAATTAAGCAATGTAATCGAGTTTTACCAGACGTTTTCTAATTAATTAAAGCACGTAATCAAGTTTTACCACACGTTATCTAATTAATTGAAGCATGTAATATAGTTTCACCACACTTTATTTAAATAATTAAAGCATGTAATATAGTTTCACCACACTTTATTTAAATAATTAAAGCATGTAATATAGTTTTACCACACTTTATGTAAATAATTAAAGCATGTAATATATGTAGTTTCACCACACTTTATTTAAATAATTAAAGCATGTAATATAGTTTCACCACACTTTATTTAAATAATTAAAGCATGTAATATAGTTTCACCACACTTTATTTAAATAATTAAAGCATTTAATATAGTTTCACCACACTTTATTTAAATAATTAAAGCATGTAATATAGTTTTACCACACTTTATCTAGTTAAAGTGAACACGTCATAAAAATCAGTTCTCTAGGGTCAACATTGCACTTAGCTTCAGTTACGATGAGTAGTCACAGAAATGGTATTGTACGTCAACATACATAGCACAAGGGGGAAGTGTTGGAGAGGTGTCATAGTACTGTGTACGAGTCCACATTACAGAAGACAGGTTAAGATAGATGATAACATTATTACTCATTGTGATGGTGCACATTGCAAGGCGAGGTGTGGATATGTATTCACAAAAGAATTTTTCCGTTGAGTAAAAGTCCTTACGTTATGCAGAAGTCCTTAAATTAAGTAGAAGGACTTCTTTCGAGTAGAATGACTTACGTTAAGTAGAAGGATTTACGTGAAGCAGAAGTCCTTAAATTAAGTAGGACTTACGTTAAGTAGAAGTTCTTAAATTAAGTAGGACTTACGTTAAGTAGAAGTCCTTAAATTAAGTAGGACTTACGTAAAGTAGAAGTCCTTAAATTAAGTAGGACTTACGTTAAGTAGAAGTCCTTAAATTAAGTAGGACTTACGTTAAGTAGAAGTCCTTAAATTAAATAGGACTTACGTTAAGTAGAAGTCCTTAAATTAAATAGGACTTACGTTATGTAGAAGTCCTTAAATTAAGTAGAAGTCCTTAAATTAAGTAGGACTTGAATTAAGTAGCAGGACTTACGTTGAGTATAGAAGAGGCGAGATCAAGTGGCAGCTGACACACAGAAGGGTCGTGGAGGGGAGCTGCTAGAGACACTTCCACCAGGTTCTGGAACCAAAATTCTCACTGTAATATGTAACACAGTAAATAGTAACCGGACACTGTAATATGTAACACAGTAAATAGTAACCGGACACTGTAATATGTATCACAGTAAATAGTAACTGGACACTGTAATATGTATTATAGTAAATGGTAACCGAACACTGTAATATGTATCACAGTAAATAGTAACCGGACACTGTAAACTGTAACAGGGAATCACAGTAAATAGTAACAGGACAGAGTAGATACTAACAGTAAATCACAGTAAATAATTACAGTAAACCACATTAAGTAGTGACAGTAAATCACAGTAAATAATTACAGTAAACCACATTAAGTAGTAACAGTAAACCGCAGTAAGTAGTAACAGCACAAATAACGACTAAATTTTATAGCGTATATACTCTATGCATTAAATTACATTAAATGCTATGCAATCTAAGACGACAGCTCTGTAGTCTGAAATCAAAGAGACAGCGGGAAGCTTGTATCTGATGTCTTAAGTCTTTTTCATGAAAAAATGTACAATTTTACTAGTTTGTCTACTTGTTTTTACTTTCTAACGAGCATATTTAAAAAAAGAATAAGTCCCAAGTTGCCAAGATATATTTACTCTTTTTTCAAGGCGTTTTTCGAGCTCACTTTGAGAAACGCAGTCGAAATCTCTGCACATGAACATCAAATGAGGTTTTGATATTCATCTGAATCCATGAACTTCGTAATTTACGGCACAGGCTGCATCACAGTGCAAAATATTTTGCAAAATAAGAGTGGTGAACATTACTTGTTTTGAGCAGTTTCGAGTACACGTGCCTCACTGCAGCCTCCACATTCCCAGCTCAGCTTTAAATGAAACAATCATGAAGCAAAACTTTCGGGCCTCAGAGACCATCATAATATTTTAGTGAAGTTCATTAGCATAATCCAACGGGCAATGGCGTAAGCGAGTGCCATGTTTTTCTCCACCATGTTTTGAATTTCTCTGTGGTTTCTGTCGAAGGGCGTTCTTTCCGTACTCAGTTTTGAACAAGAGTGTAGTGAACAACCATCAATTATTCCTCATCTAATACGACACATTTATGAGCTACCTGAGAATGTTACCAGGATTACTCCAAGCTCCTGCAAATTGTTCAGCAACACGCACGAAATAACGGCACGTAAATTAAATTTTCAATGGATTCTAAAATAAGCGTTCGAAGGTTAACTCTTTAGCCGACTCAGCCCAAGCAGCAGAAATGCGAGCCAATTATAGAAGTTCATACAATAGTAATCAATCACTAAACTAGATTCATCAATTCAAAACAATAGAAAGAACGACACTTCGTCGTACCGCTAACACGTGTTGATCTTCAGCGCCACCCAGACCTGATGGTTCTGGATGCGCCGTACGTGTCGGTGGATGGCAGTACATTACGTGACAAACCCACCAAAAAATCGTTAACCTTCAATTGATGCAGGGCGGGGTCTCGGTAATGCAACGCTCCAGGATGTAGAGCTGTGGTGATGAATTGAGAGACACTTGGAAAGCATGACTTGCGTCTTGAGGTACTGCAGTATCACACGTGACAGTGTAACTGTAGAGCACCATACTTTACAGTGTAACTGTAGAGCACCATACTTTACAGTGTTACTGTAGAGCACCATACTTTACAGTGTTACTGTAGAGCACCATACTTTACACTGTTACTGTAGAGAACCATACTTTACAGTGTAACTGTAGAGCACCATACTTTACAGTGTAACTGTAGAGCACCATACTTTACAGTGTAACTGTAGAGCACCATACTTTACAGTGTAACTGTAGAGCACCATACTTTACAGTGTAACTGTAGAGCACCATACTTTACAGTGTAACTGTAGAGCACCATACTTTACAGTGTAACTGCAGAGTGACAAGCAAATGCAGTGGAAGAATGTTTGATCTTAATCTTTGTCAATTGGATTTTACTTCAACACGTAAATTCCCTTTTTCAACACGCGACAGTGTAGCTCGTTTTGGAGTCATAGACTCTCACAGATTCGAGAAACGGCAACAAAATAAAGGTTTATGAATTCAGAACGCTTATGGCCAAATTGATGATTCAGTGAGCCCATCTTTCTGGTTGGCCTTAAAATTACAATAGAAGCAAAAGAAGAGTATGTTAGTATGACTCACATCAGTACTCTATAATGTACTGCGTATACTTGTTAGCGCAACTTAATCATTTTATACAGAATAAATTACAGACACATAAGTTCATACAGTAATACAGATGTTAGTTTTCTAGAAAGTAGTATTCTTATCATAATCGTAGGTCCAAAGTCTGCTTGTGAGAACGCTATAAACACAACGATCGAACGTGCAATTACACCTTGTTTAAAAAAGCTCGAAGGTTCTATTTCTGTGTAATTGTGCGACTGTTTTCATAGTCACTAAGTTATAATTATCATTCGAGGTTCAGAACTGAACATAGAGATTATTTTCCCTTAGAAATTGAAGATCCTTTCGTAATCTCCATATTCTACGTCGGAAGCCTTTCAAAAGGCAACCCCAGGAGATTTCTCTAAAAACGTCAATTCTTCCACAAAAACCATGAAGACAAGAGAGGCAGAGCCATCGATTGGAGCATGCGGCCACGCTAATAGAATTGCCTGAAGCAGAACACGCAGCTCAGCCCACCGAGTGACAGACAAGCAATATTACCTCTTTGAATAAGCCTTAGCCTGCGAATAAAAGGATATCACGTTCTGTTTCGCTCTCGAATATTATGAATCGCTCGAAACATGCATACAACATCTGTGAGATATTTTCGCCTATGCGGAAGCTAACTCTTGCTTTGAGTCGAGGAAATGTGAGCCATGGAGTGTTGAGCTTCGGCCAGACTTTAACAGTCACAACAATAAAATGTTTAGCCATTTAAAAGGGAATTTTAAAAATCCAATGAAAAATTTGATACATGAAATTTTTTTTATATCCATTTTTTGTCTCTTAGCCCAATTTATTATCTTATCGTTCGTCCTTCCCTTCCTTCACTGCATGGACTTCAACTTTATCATATAATTTCAATTAGAAACTCCCTTTTCTCTACCCGCTTTTTTTCTATATCCATAGAATTTGGAGTTCAAAATACCGAGTTTCACAAGTTTTTAAACTTTCATTTGACGTCCGTATGATGAATAAAAAGAAATTGGTCAAATTTTGCAAGCGACGGTAACTGAGTGAAGTGACGTCGCTGTTAAATCCTACTCTAGTGCAACTACTCTGAAGGAATTCCATCTTGGATCATTGTACAAATTTTTGTGAAAACGCTTTAGAGCATTTTTTAATCATTTTTAAAGTTCATAATTTTTAAAGCTCAGCTATGTCCCCATAATATAAAATGAAACTCGTGTAGCAAATTTCATTCTCCTACCTTCAATCAATACCTTTTAAAGTAGAAAAAAGAATTTCAAGGAACGCTGTGTTATACTCAAATTATATGAATTCCAACTTCTCGAACTGCTCAGGCATACTCACATCATACCAATAAACTGCAAGTAAAAAAATACAACTAAATTTTGGTTACATTTCAATACGTTCTACGAATGAGATTTGCTCCAGATGTCCCTTCAGTTTTTACTGAGTTCTTAATCCTGAGAGCGTCTAGCTGACGAATTAAGGTTCAATTTTCTCTTAGAAAACCCGTCTCGCTGGGGAGTTTTACTTCATCTTAAATTTACGCCTGGCCAAAATGAGCTGTAAATCCACACTTCTGGCCTGGCGATGTAAAGAAAAAGTGGAGCGTAAAATGCTTGTGCCGAGCCACAGCGTTTTAGAAATCGTAATTTTACTTTTTGAGAGACTGGAGCATAATTTATTTAAAAAGCGTAGCTGCAAGTAATACTGACAGTATCGTGGACCTTTATTAAGGAAAAATAAATGCACTAAACTTTAGATTGCACATGAACGCTAACATGAAAAATCCTTCGCCATGACTCTACTGGTTATCCTGAATAACTTAATGATTAAGTTTCGAGAAACGTACCCCAAAATGCTCATGTTCATAGTATTGGAATTAATGAAATGTGGTTTAGTGTTTGATTTATATGTGGCCGGCGCACTAGAGATACAGTGTATAAAATTGCACCATCTTTGTTCACTAGTCATGGTTGCCTCATTTTCCAATTTTCATGCGTGCAAAAGTAACGTAGTAATAGATGTTGTTTCTATCGTTTTTGCCTTGTAAAAATAGTGATGTAATTGAATGTCTGATATAATAACTTAGTAAAGATGCGACATTTTTTGTATGACAATCTATTGTGAACAACTTTGGGATCGGTAGAGATAAGTTAGCTTTGGAGTCACATGTGTTTTGTAAAAATTTACTGGTGATAAAAGACACGACGCATAAACTAATAGAAGCAATTATTTAATTTATACGAAAAACTTGAAATCATACGAGGCGCTCTGTGCCACAAGGGCGAAGACGCCACTGGCTCAAACATCTGATATCTAGAGTACCGAAATCCCACAGCCAAGCTTGATTTCAGTAGTTAGCCTACAAAATGACACCAAAAACACTCTGATGTATGCACATTATTGATTAGGTTATGGGAATTTCCAGTTTGCAAATTTTGTATGGCGATTGCTCGAAACACGTTCTAGAATCTTCGCCCTTGTGACGCGCAAAGCCTCATATCATAGCAAGAAATTCTTAATACACTATGTGATGGTACTAGCCTTTAACGTCAAGCGATCTTTCATAGTCAAGTACTTTAGCAACGAAAGGAAAATTTGACAGGCTTTCAAAATCCCAGTGTTAGTTTAGCTTTTGCATCAGAACAAAATTTAGGCCCAATAAAATTTCTCAAAAGGCCCCGTTAGCAAAGAGAGCCATTTGCATGACCATCTGTTTCATTTTCCAAGCAATTTCCCCCACTGTTAGCTTTACCAGGGAAAAAGTGTGACTCGTAAATCAAGGAAAAAATCGAAAACAATCATCACAGACAGCAAGCAAGCGTTGCTTCCACACAAGGGGAATATGTATTCTCTGGCATGCATTGCTAATAAAAGTGTCAGGAAAATGCTGCTAAGAAAACAATTGGAGACAAAACTCGTATCGAGCACTGAGAAAATTCTCAGTGCTATAATTGTCCCAGTCATCTCAGTACAAATGTTGCTGCACGTTGTATGACACACGGTGCGTGCGTACAAAACGTCGTAGAGAATAAAATGAAGATATTAGTCTTCTTTCTCGTAACTTGGGACGGCTGAAATTGGCCAAGAGATTGTTAGATTTGTCAATTTGTTACTCTTAAACCATTCATTAGAAGCAAGATCAATGAATGATTTATACTGTACATGTGCTTAATAAAAACTGCACACTCTTAAACTGACTGTTCGAGGTAAACGCTCACTTGAAACAAGACTGGTTTAAATCATACTGGACTGAATAATGGAAGCCTTGCACAATTCCTACCGCAGTGTTCATGCGTAATTACACAGACTGTGAAGCTACTACGGCTAATTACACAGACTGTGAAGCTACTACGGCTAAGAAAAAATGATGATTAACGAGTGCTAATAATATGACTAGTACCCTAAACAAGACCTTGACGCATTTCAAGGCTCTAATAATAACTTTTTATAATTAGGCTCTAATAAACATTTTTTTTGTGTGACGTCTTGACTAGTCTAAATCGGGAATATTACGGAAAAGTGCAGAGTCATCATCAGGCATTTAACGCTAATGAGCACGAAACAACTGGCCCTCATGAGCAACAAAACACGCATTACATACGAGTAGGGCAGGACGACGGCCATGAATATACATGTTGTCAAGGTTCACACATAATACAAGTGGTTTATTCGGTCCGAATACGAAACCGGTCGGGCGGAATGGGTAGAATTGAAACAAAAACTAGCAGACGCGTAAATATATGCACGAATGTGTGGAATGTTGGGATAGATTATAGAGGATCCGTTAAGCGAATCTTGGCATCCGCTACGTAGAGGAAGCAAAAACTGGCGCCAACGATTTCACCAGAGGCACAATGACGCTCAAAACTTGTTGACAGTAGTGCGTCAAAAATTATGCTCATAATTTTGTAGTGGACAAGTTGGTCAAGATCAAGAACGATTCAGAGTGTATTACTGAATTATGTACTGCTTACCACGGTAATATCTTCAACTATTTTTTTATTGCAGTGCGAAATGTTTGGACGCGTGAATAAGTTAATAATCACGTACTAGATTATAGAGATGTTAGAATTAAGATGTTTGGAGTGGTGAATAAGTTAATAATCACGTACTAGATTATAGAGATGTTAGAATTAAGATGTTTGGAGTCGTGAATAAGTTAATAATCAGCTACTAGATTATACACATGGAGTTAAAATGTTTGGACACGTGATTAAGTTAATAATCCAATACAAAATTATACTCACAATGACGTACGAAGTAAAGCAATCGAAGTTTCCATGTTTTGATACATAAGTACTGAGTACTGCTGCAAGAATGCGTCACGCTATTCCTGGTCAAATAATTTTTGGCCCAATTGTAATTCCACAGGAATGTCGAAAATTATACACAACATCAGTAAAAACAATAAAAGAAAATGGCAATACAATCAAAGCATGGATATATTGCGTTGTATAAATTCAACAAGTCAGCTCAATTGCTTAAATTTAATCATAAAACAGAGGAAAAAATCCGACAGCATTGGACAGTTTTTCGCTGGAAAATAATCAAAGAATTTGCTACCACATTATCCTTGTTTTTGCTCTGAAACTGAGGTCTTCACGGGTACAAAAACTATATTTCTCAAGTACAGCTACGTTTAAGGCAAGAGCACCAAAAATTGTGATTTTTCTACGTTAATTTTTTACGCTTCCGTAAAAGAAACCTCAAAGAATCCATTCCAAAAGAACTGATTCATTCTTTTTATACCATGTACGTAAATTTTAGGGAAGATAAAATTTAAAGGATTAAAATGAATGAAAATATTCCCTAGCATTAGCCCTCTTTTATGGGCCTTCATATATTTTTTCAGCTAAGAAGTTCAAGTTTATCACGAAGTCGAATGCACATCACCCTAATTAAGCCAGTTAGTCCACAGTTGCGACGGCCGCCTCGTCCAAAGATTAATTGTTCTTCCTGCTGGGCGTTGGTGTGACGTTAGACTTCAAGACAGAGAAGCGAAGTTGAGGTGAACCAAGTTACAGTGAGGGGAACCAAGTTACAGTGAGGGGAACCAAGTTACAGTGAGGTGAACCAAGTTACAGTGAGGTGAACCAAGTTACAGTGAGGTGAACCAAGTTACAGTGAGGTGAACCAAGTTACAGTGAGGTGAACCAAGTTACAGTGAGGGGAACCAAGTTACAGTGAGGGGAACCAAGTTACAGTGAGGTGAACTAAGTATTTAAAAATTCGATCTAAAACAGCCATATAAATGAGTGACTTCGATGAAAGTTTGAAACATTGCCATTTGCTCTACGTCAATAACCAAGCTCTTAAGCAGGTAAATTTAAATAAATGTGAAACCCCATCAATTCTACGTTCGCTTTACATGTGCTAATCGAGTAAGTCCACGCTATAAAATCATGAATAAATGTTAATTATTGCGTGTTGGTGTCGTGATATAGAAACTGCAGGTACTCCTTACGCAAAGGATGTTTCTGTAGTGGTTCCCAACGATTTAGCACTCGCGACTCCTCACCCAAATTTACATTTTATTTTCTGTAAAGAAAAAGGCAAGAGCATGAAAAGTGAAATAATTAAGCCCTCCTCTGTTAAGGTTTCACTCCTTCACTACACTTCAAGAGGTTGTGGTCCACCGGTTGGAAGTCCCTAGTCTAGAGGGTGGCGCATGCGTGCGGGTTTGTGCCAAGAAAATTAATTTCTGTACAACTGATAAAAGCTAATTTCAAATAATTGAAAAAGTCAATATCAGATAAAAGTAAAACACAGACAGGCTACGCAACTGAAAAGAGCATACATGCTACACAGTTCAAAACAACACAGATTACACAACTGAAAACTGGACAGGCTACAGTTGTATATCCATGGATGATAATAAGTTGTAAAGACGTGTTTTTACAGCTACACGGACTGGATTAAGTACTCAAAATGCACTGCATAGGCACACCTGAATAAATCTAAACGAACACACGTGGAGTGACAGCGAACGTTAGAAAGCATTGACTGCTGCACGTGACACTCACCCGTAATTCCTTTATTAGCACCTCAGGACGCCGTGCTGTCCGCAGCAAGTTGCGGTATTTGAAGGCATTTTTCTGTAAAGAGACAAACGTGTGTTACACCAGACATTGTGCACAGTGTGGCAAGATCAAGTAATTGACAAGTTTACTAATAAACTATGTGTAAATATTAAATATTTTATGCAGAAGTAATAACTCTAATCTCTCCAAAGTACGTGCATAGATCCAGCACCTAACTAAAATAGAAAGCTATTTGTGAGGGAACCTACAATTTGAGAAGTAGTGCTATTTTTACTTTCTCTGCCACATTAATTTTCCATGTTATTTTTTGCCTTTTAAAGTAGCGGTGTTCATGCCGTATAATCAACTGATAAAATGGAACTAAGACGAGGTGTTACATTTTACGCATCTAGTCTTGCGATCAAATTCTTTACCTATAAATATGTAAGTTTGTCAAAGTGCAATGACAAAATTATGTATGCTAAATGTCATATCTGATTGGAGAAAAACATATTATAACTTTATTTACTAAACTTCTGCTTTTCAGTTCTAGTAATACGTTGAGTTTTCCTTCTAGCAATTCACTGAAAGAAAAATACATCAGACACTTCTCATGAATATATTTTGATAGACGCTGAGTTAGACTAACAAAAAGGTTAGCGTAGTTACACTGTACACGCAAACATAACATCGTCTTCAAACTAAAGCATATAACGAAAGAATTGATGCATAATTCCATATCAACATGAACAAATATTGTGAAACGTTTTCGAAACAAAAACTCAAGACCCTACCAAGAAGTTCAGCACTCCAAACATATGAAATGAGATTGTCAAATGGTGTAAAGTTTGAGAACCGTAAAATGAGATGATTAAAGGGTATAAAGTTATAGAACCACCAAATGAGATGGTCAAAGACGTAAAGCTAGAGAACCACCGAATGAGATGGTCAAAGACGTAAAGTTAGAGAACCACCAAATGAGATGGTCAAATGACGTAAAGTTAGAGAACCACCAAATGACGTAAAGTTAGAGAACCACCAAATGAGATGGTCAAAGACGTAAAGTTAGAGAACCACAAAATGAGATGGTCAAAGACGTAAAGTTAGAGAACCACAAAATGAG
>VCRD01000273.1:302245-318041 GCA_006783055.1 Trinorchestia longiramus
GTAACCTGGCTACCACTTAGTACAAGGCCAAAGATTTTGGAAATTGAGTTATTGTTTTCGGAATTGTGATTTTCTTGAAATAGTTTTAAAAAGGTACCTAACTTATGGGCTACCTTGTATAATAGACGCTCTTACGGATTTAGATAAGAGGAAATTTCGTAGGGTATACATGTATTGCAAGCATTGCATTGTGGATACCAAAGGCACATTCATCAATGCGGAAACTTTCGTAAAGCCCGCGTCCACTGTCAAATTCAAATGAAAAATTTAGTAAAAACCGTGATTTTTCACGTTTTGATCTAGTGCTTATAATACATGTATACCCGTTCTGATTTCAATTTAATAACTTATCTTCAGTAATAGATAGGAAATAATGGAATGGGCACACACAGATAGAGAGATAGAGAAATAGAGAGATAGAGAGTAAGAGATACACTGTCTATTATTCATATGCAGATAACTCGTCGAAACAAGAACACAAAATCTAGTAACTTGTATCCCGGAAAAAGAATATACATAGATTTGTTGTTTCACGAATTTGCGTAAAAATGTAGTAGTCAGTATACGAGCATTGCACGACGAACATGTAAGGGAATTGTACTCTCCAAAACAATTGATACACACACTGGTTTTCCAAAAATGCAAAATAATATAACTCCCTGTAGTGCACGCTGACAACTGGATGGGTTATTGTAACTACGTCTATAACAAAAGCTGTGCATGTCCTGAGCCAGAGGAAGTAATGTTGGACCAACGCATGAATTTATTTTCCACGAGCAGGCCAAAGCTGACTTGGTGCCTGGGACTATTCGCTACAATGGAAATCAGGATCTCTTTTAAAATTATTATTCACTGAATATGATTGCATTGTACCTTCGCATCAACATGATACTCGTTTGTAAGAAACACATTGGGATCTAGGTTTTTCGTCATAGACATTTTGAAACTTGAGGTAAATTTTACATTGAAGTTCACATATCTTGCACATAGAAACACGCTTCATACCGATGAAAATCTTCGACCCCTATGTCCTTCTAACGAATAAAGAAGACAGATTTTTGATGCAAAATTTCTTTTGCAGCATGGAAATAAAAAATGAAAAGATTCATGAGTATGAAAGCTTTTGACTTGAGTAACAAGTTTATTTTTGTTTAAGATGCTCGACTATGCTCTGCCGGAAGTACACGGTGCATTTGATCGGAAATTTGATTGTTCTACATCTATAATTCGACGAAAAATTATCTAGCGTTAAACACGACGACGCAAAATCAAGCAACTGCTACATGACGCGTACTCGACAGCAAATAATCCAAATTTTACCCTATTGCTGTGTCGAATAATAAATCATCTTTTACCTCTTTCTATGTTGGTATATCGTCTACTTTTTTCTATATTGGTACGTCTTCAATTTTTTTGCTATATTAATACCCCTTATTCTTTTTCTAAATTGGTACACGCGGTCACATTTCCTATGATTCCCCCGCAAGCGAAATTCCCTTCAAGGAAAGGGACTTCCCCAGCTGAGCATCTCGGCATCGACCCTCCGGCGTACACACACAGACACCATCAGTAAACAACATCACGAATAGAATCTAAGGTACACACGCGCTACGTCCCTCCACCATACACCAAGGCAAAAATGAACCCCCGCAAGGTTAGACCTACTCTTCTCCTTCTGGTTCATTTTTGGCCATGAGTCACAGGGTTCATCAAACTAGTAGATAAAATGCATAAATTTGTAGGCATAAATATACTAAGGAAGTCAGTAGGCATTACGGAAGGATATTTTCAAACATGTATGATTGGTTGAAAATCCATGTTGCCCTTCGTTAGCTCACTTGATGCTGGATGTACTTTTGCAACGAAGGGGGAAATTGGATTAACATTTATTTTGGTCAAACGATTGCACCTGATTAACATTTATTTTGACCAGAGCATGTCGCCAGATTAACATTTATTTTGGCCTGATGATGACACGTGATTAACATTTGCTTGGTTTGATAAACAACGTTAATATTAACAAAGTTTTTAATTAACAATTAATGAAGCATCTACAATACGAATAAAATGTCGCATCAAACTGCTTAGATTCCTGATTGTCTGATGCCAGTTTCAGGAAAATTGAACAACCATTTGCATTATAGATTGAATAATATGCTCAGGATTTTTTTTTACATTTTTGGACAATTTTGAGTCGCGATTATTTCAGCCATCTAAAAAGTAGTCATGAAAATACATGTTCATACCAAACATCCCCATCCTTCATCCAACTTTTCAATGATGTTGTAGTGGTAATATAGAAAATATGCCATGATTTGAAAAATAATACAAAGTTTAGTGTCAGACAACTTTACGTATGTGAGATCTGCTTTGGATATTTGCGGCATTTGTGGGGTATTGAAAAAAATCACAATTAAAAATACAACCGAGTACATTATGGAAACTTTAAAAAACAAATTGACAGAATTTTTAAAGCGTTGGGTAAGAATAAAATTCGGTGCTTCACAACAGATGCACTGGAAGCCGACATTAGTCTTTAACACGTTGACTCCGAAGTGGTACGTATGTGTACCACTTAAGTTAGGTTCTGTAATTTTTTCAGATCCTTCTAGTGACTATGCGTACAAAGTGAAGTTTTACACCAGTCAGGCAATCGGAGGCAACGTGTTAAATGTTTCACAAAAGTTAAAAGTTACCTGACTAGTTAGACAATTTTTATTGAGGCGTTTCGTCAGTAAATATGTCACCAACAAACATGTATATTCGAGCCCAAAAACACGATCAACGAGAAAACTGAAAGAATTTAGTGCAACAGAAACTGAAATAAAACTACAAAATACCCACGAGTTCAAATAGAAACTGGGCGACGATGCGTTAGAACGTAAATCCTAAGAAAGCGGAAATGAGGAGCATTAAATTTAAAGTCTATGACACGTAGAAGGAATCGTATTCTCTTCAGAGAATGAAAAAGATTGAACCGAAATAAGATTAGAGAACTGAACTTTCAAAGAAAAATTACGGATTACCTAAATTAAGGTACGGCTTTACTCTTCCAGAATTAAAATAGAATATGACTACAGGAACGAATCGAGTGCTTTATTTTTGGATTGCTACCCACATTAAAGTGTGTAGTTTTTAGTGCGTGTTTTAAATTAGTTTGTATTTTGTTGGTAATTTTGTAATCATGGCCACGGTCGTTTGCGATAATCAACGTCAGATAACAACACCGATAACATTACGAAATGAATGACGAAACTAAATCACAGACAATCTATGTTACTTGTAGAGTTTACAAACGTCGAGACCTCGAAATAGTAAGCAATTTCTGTCAATTTTAAATGATCATCCGACGGAACGACACGATCAAAATCAACGACTATTAAAAAACGACCATTAGCTTCATTAGCTTCCGCGGCTATTAGCTTCATAAAAGAGAAAAAGTGTGAAAAATGAAGACAATTAAATTCAGAGCCCAAAGCCTAGTCTCACATAAGAGAGAGACTGTGGACATTGAAGACAAAGTTATAATCAAAGACTAAAGCCTAGTCTTACATGAGGGAGAGACTGTGGACAATGAAGACAAAGTTATAATCAAAGACTAAAGCCTAGTCTCACATGAGGGAGAGACTGTGGACAATGAAGACAAAGTTATAATCAAAGACTAAAGCCTAGTCTCACATGAGGGAGAGACTGTGGACAGTGAAGACAAAGTTATAATCAAAGACTAAAGCCTAGTCTCACATGAGGGAGAGACTGTGGACATTGAAGACAAAGTTATAATCAAAGACTAAAGCCTAGTCTCACATGAGAGAGAGACTCCAGCTTCACCAGGCTAAAGAGGCTCAACACATTACATATGAGAGGGAAGAAGTTCAACAAAAATGTGTGAAATGAGGGAAGGAATTTCCAATTGATCAAATTTAATTTTGCACTTATTAAGATGGTAGAAGGAAAATGTGCTTACTTCAAGTTATAAAATTTGAAAATTTGTACATGATCAATAAACAATGATCGTACAATCAAGTTGTCAAGTGATTGCTTATTTGATTAGCGCTTCTTTTCTTCGTTGGAGACATTTTTTAATGTGAAAGAGCAATAGGAGTATATTATTTTGGGGTTATTATCGACAAGATTATATCAAAACGGAAGTAACAAAAGCATCAGTTCAGAGACTCGTAACGAATTAATGACAAATATCATCGAATCTCGCAGGATAAGCAGCGTAATTTGTCATTAAATGTAACAAAAATTCTAAAATCTGTACAATATTAGGTTATCTAGTCAGTAACATTAACGTAAAAAGTAAGTACGGAAAGCTAGTCCTAGCTAACAAGAAAAAAAGACACATGCACCGTAGAACACTCCAAAACAATACCACAAATTCAAAAATACTTTTCATCAATGAGACCAACTGAACAGTTTTTTCAATTAAGTCTCTGTATTTAACTACCTCTACGTACAAATTCTCAGTCCACGTCTATGGTAAAGTTCTCCGCGTTTATGCATAATACACGAATAAAATGTCGCTCGCTGCTCGTGAGAAGGTAATGTAAGATTCTAATGAAACAAAGTGCATGTACTGCTTACTTATACAATTACTTATAACTACAACACGTACAGATGTGATGCGTTAATTAAAATAAGTTTCAGTTTTATTCGGTTCTACGGTACACATTTTCATGTATCCTGGCATCTACACTAAACCCTTCCTGTTAATTTAAATATGTTGAAAGATTAATTCATCATTTGTGCCTGTTGATTATCATTTACTGAAACGATTAAAGTTAGCGTTGATTTCGTTGATTTGATCACACGTAAAGGTGACAATATTTTTAGTTTTAGAAACGTTATTGATAAATTGGGGTAAATTATTCTTTTTGATTTTTATTAACATTGACTTTTATTATTGTTTCCTCATTCCAAACGAAACCTCTTCCCGATTTCTGACTACTCGAGTAGCTGTATTTGAATTGATACACTCAAGTGGAAGGAGAAGACAACGGAAAAAGAAAGGAATGTGAATTGCTATTTTTATTACTATATGTAATGAAATATGGCACTGCTTGGATGAAGTGATGAACTTGAATAAAGGAAAGGGCATCACCTCCCCTCCCCATTGTTCCACTAAGCAACTTAAATATCGGAAGGGGAATTAGTTCTCGCCATTCCACTACTCAGATAGTGACGGAAGGAAAATTAGTTCCCATCATTACACTACTAAACTAGTAAAGGATGGGAAATTAGTTTCCCTCATTGTACTTCGAAACTACTATAGGAAGGGAAATTAGTTTCCCTCATTGCACTACTCAGTCAGAAAAGGAAGGGAAATTAGTTCCCTTCACTACGGGAACTGGATACGGTGGCCTGAAAGGAGGGACTCCAAACAAAAGGATGTCGCGCACATGGAAAGCTTCAAGACACCTGCCGAGGGTCTCTGCCAACAACTGTGTCATGCCGAATTTAGTTTCTCTATGTTAGTTTAGCACACCTAATACTGCAAACTCGGGTAGAGGTAAGGTCTTCTGTACCATTGCCAAAGATGACACATGCATTGAAAGATTAGGACATGTTTGTCAAAATTTGTAACACGCATGCCTGACTAACGAATTCGAAACAAAGGGTGGCATCAGGCAACTTTTGCACAACCTCGACAATATTAGGGCTACATACAATAAATATTGTGCCAATATCTACCTCAACTTGCGCCCGCGAACAGCCTTTATATGTTATAGAGCATAGGCTACCCAAAGTATATGTACTTAAAGCTCGATACATTTATAATGTGTCGTAAGACTCCGCGGACTTCAGTGTTTTCAAATCTATTGTAGATAGTTCAGTATGTACCTACATCATACAAGTAACTAAGGATCTCTAAGCAGACATAAGTGTTCTTTTGTGTAAGCTTCAGCAAGATCCCCGTACCTGAGAAAAAATGTCTCATCAACCACATCATATATATTTTAAATTAAGAAGTTCTATCAACACTTCAGTAAACTGAACGCAAATAATATATGGTTCTCCATCAAAGAATTGTTTCACTTTGAAGTTAAATTCACTCATCGATCATAATCAGCGGGGGACAGCTTGATTGCCAGGTACTGAACAAGCATCAGTGTAGAGGTGACGCCTAACATTCATGTTAAATCTTCTTGATATGAAAAACTTCTCTCACTACTGAGATAGAAATACAGCTCAACTGCCATGGAATCTTCATGTAAAAGTTAATCGACGTATAATGTAGACTACATACATTGATCACCCACTTATAAAAAATGTTGTTCCAGTTTACGTAAGAATATTTGTCTCTTTATTGGAGCAGAAAGAATCAAAATGGGAGAAAAATTACGACCTATATTTTAAGATAGATCACGCTCTAAAAATCCCAGAAAATAATGTAATACAGTGGAAGAGCAGAAATTCTTGGCCCAATAATCGACAGTCTCGTAAATACTACACAACCGACTCAACCTGATTAAAAATCATCAAAATTATATTTTATTAAAGGGAATAAAGGTGACCTAAAAGAGTTTCTGTATTTTCTTATAATGAAATTTTTATTTATTACTATAATAGCCCGGAAAAATGTTCCATTATGAAACGCTCCTTCGCCAAGTGACCTAAAATTGCAAAGCTAAGTTATCGAGCCTTCCAACTATGAAGATTAGACGAGTAAGCGTACAAGTTTGAAGGAGAAAAACGGAAGCAGCGTCAGCGTCAGAGTTTTCTCAACTCTGGAAACCAAAAATTTCTGAACTAATGCTGAAACCTATTAACATTATTTTATCATGTTAAAACAGTGGTCGTTTTATGAAAAAGGCATATTTTCTGAAGAGAACACGCATTTCAGTTCCCTCGCTTCTATGTGATTTTCATAATACGTAGAGTGCAAGCGGGAACATTTTTACAACCTTATCACTAATGGAGAGGCTTCAGTTTTGGTAAGTGGTATCGATCTATCCTTCGGTTCGACACTCTTATAAAAGTTATATACTTTCTCATAACTGATGCAAAGGTCACCAAGAAACATTTGAAAAGTTGCACTCAAGAATAAACAACGAAGGAACAAATTATACAGGAAGTTGTCCGAGCATACTACATATTAGCATACTACAATAGATCGAGTGTCTTGCGCTGTCATGGGTTTAAAGAAATTCACAGAGCTGATTTAGAATAAGAGACTCAAGCTACGACCTGGTAAAAGTTTTCGTGCCATAACAGATTGAAGTGTGGCTGTGTGGGTAGTCACAGTTCTGGAATTTCTACATTGTGAGTGACAAGCCAATTCCATAGCGTCGACGTGAGCGCTTGGAGGGGCTCAAAGGGTCGCTGGAAAGAAAGTCAGCGTCGGAAAGCAAATGAAGCTTGAATATTAAATTGGCAAGATCAGAAGCAACGCCTACGTCGATGATCAAATTCTCCAAGAACTTCCAGTTCAGAGGAACGTCCTTCACGCGCAGAAGCTGTCAGTTGAAAGAACAAAATTCTGTATTATTTTGCTGGGAAATTGTATCAAAGAGTAGGAATTATATGGGAGGAAAGCAGTGATAGCCAGCAGGAGATGACACTGCAGCGAAGATTGTAGTACATCACAAGCGAATGCAAGAAAAACAGTAAACATCACTGAGCAATGCACCCGAAGTGTCATACAGAGTACAACGCTCTATAAGGTACTATATGTATAAAGAAAGCAAGGACGCAATGTACTTCAATACTATGAGAAAAAATACACAAAAAATAGAAAAAACCCTAAGTGATGAAGTACAAGAGGCTCTCTTCATAAGTGACTTGCAATACCCACAACATATTCAGCAGCATAGATAACAAGAATCTATTGTGGTTTGACTGGAGTGATAAGGAATTTTTTTCTATTTTAAGTTCTCTTTTTCGCACAAACAATATCGATAAATATGTGCAATACCATATGCAAGACTTCAGAACAGAGGTGGTAGCTATTTGCGACTAAAAAATAATGTTTAAAAAGATGGGAACATGTAAATTTCTTTAGGATCTCATCATCGTAAAAAGAAAGGGAGTACAGTAGAATTCCTTTAAACCGGCACTCGCTGGCCTAGCTTTATATATTTATTCATCATGTTTTGCTCTTCTTTAACTACTTTAAGTAATTGATATTGTTTTCCTTTTATGTCTAGCGTGTCTATGAATTGTTTGTGGTTACTTGGGTGATATTAACCGGCAAATGCCAAGTTCCATGGGTGCCGGTTAAAACGACTTCTACTGTACATTATTTACTACTCCTTTATCCAGTAAATGCATTGAGTTTCTTTCCATTTTCTGGACCTGTAATTTATATTCTTTTAGCACTTTTAAAAAGTTGACCTCTCTGAAAGGTTGCTGACTATTAATTTTAAAAATATTAAGCATGACATTCCCCACGTTCATTGCTATTGGTAACAAAAATAACTACAATTACCATTGTCATATATCTTTACTTGGTCGAAATAATTAA
Source organism: Trinorchestia longiramus (assembly GCA_006783055.1). Lineage (NCBI taxonomy): Eukaryota > Metazoa > Arthropoda > Malacostraca > Amphipoda > Talitridae > Trinorchestia > Trinorchestia longiramus. The sequence continues at coordinate 310,713 of VCRD01000273.1, forward strand.
TTTTTCAATCTACCGTTAACATTTCATGATGATGTAACAGTAATATCGCTAAAATTTTACAGTCTCATCTTCATACGACAGAAATATCAATAGAATGTCGCGACTTCTTATTGATAAAACTAGAACATTGATTACAGAACAGTTTTCTACTAACCGTATCATTCCCAAACAGCTGCTGGGCCTCACAGGAAATTTAGATCATAATTAGAAAAATCTAACTAGAGACCCACTGCCCGGAATACCTCGGTTTGCCCTCCAGGTCCCGGACACCTCCCGGTCCGCGGACCAGCGGATAAACCAGCACTACGCAGCGGGCACCGCGCGCCTAACTTCCCCGGAAATCACATTGCCTTACTACAAACGAGTTTTTCCGTTGCCGGAAGTTATAAAGCTATTATGGCTTGTGAGAAATGCTTCTCAGTGCGCATTTAAAAATGGGGAAATGTATATAGTTTTCCCGATAAAGAAAGAATCAACCAGCTCCTGATAAAATCGTGTTGATGGCACTGCCCTTATTTACTGGCTATGACAAGGACACGAGTCTGTAGGTGAATGTTAAATTTGTCTAACATGAGTGATGAGCTTGTTGAAGTTAAGCACTTTTCCATTCTAGGAAATTCTTTATTGAAACTTAAAATCGTTACAATAAGGACGAATTTCAGTGATGTTTTTCATCATCATAACACGAGTAAAAGACAAAATATGATTTCGAACGAGCATAGTTGATAATTAAAAAATTCCATGAACTTTTTCGGACACCTGATATTGTTAGCAACTCAGCAGTTCATGTGCATATATGTGTCAAAGACACATACATTTCTCTCGTTATAACTCAAAGTTTAAATGGATGAAAAAGTCGCGATTGTTTACAAGAATTTTATAGCAGTAAATTGTGAAAAGTAGCTTCTTGTGCCAATGTTACGTCATTGATACAATACGTCTTCCAATGTATTAAGCACTTAGTAGTGCTTTAGATTTAGGGTGCAAAGATTTCTTCGTACATCTGTTTGCTGCGCGACAAGAAAAAAATCATCACGTTTTCCATACTCTCTCCTTGCTTGGTTTGTAGGTGCGTACAAAATTTAACGTTGCAAATGAATTACAACGTCGAGTAATTAATTGTAATAGAAAAATGCATCAGAAACCATTTTTCTAGGTGCTGTCCGTAACTCGTACGCCCAAGTAATGACAAACACATTCGTCTCGGAATAAATACATTGTCGTATTAAAAAAGGGTCAAGCAATGTGATGGAGAGAGATAAACACATTAAAATGCAATACTTTAAAGAATAGAGTTTTAAGTTAAATATTATTAAACATAACGCTAATATTGGTGCAAATTTTAAGTTAATAATGTTAGTGATCGTCTAAAGCACTTTGTTGACGAGTCACCGACTAACCTCCGTGCCACTACCACTAACAAACACTCACACTCATTCTTCTCGGACATTTGAGAGGTTATAAGGTATGTCCTGGATGCCTACATGCCGGAAATTGCATCAAGTGATGGTTTACACGAGGATGCATCGAGGGTTGCATCAATTCAATACTCATTCATCCCGGGAGTTAAGAGGTTTATTTTTCTAGGGCATTTGTGGGAGGAATAACACATAACCCTGGAGGCCAACATGCCGACAAATACATCAAAGGATAGTTTACTCGAGGCCTCGAGGGCTGTATTCATTAAAAGGTGGCTGACCAGAACACACATCGGGGGATCTCCCCGTTGTAGGTCCGGGAAGAAGCAAGGCCGAGTGTTGAGGTGCATTGCGTCTGCGCGGTCACGCTCCAGTAGGCCAAGGTAAGTTTTTCGTAAAAAGGACACTGCGCGTGCAAGCAGGAATTCATTTGAAATGAGCTGCAAATTCACTTGAAATGACCTGCAAATTCACTTTAAGTGACCAGGAAATTCCCTTGAAATGCACTATATATTTACTCCAAGTGAGCAGCCAATGCACTTCAAATAACCAGCAAATTCCCCTGAAACGCACCGCGAGTTCACTTGAAATTAACTGCAAACTGACTTGAACTGCGCTACTCAAATGACGTGTACTACCCTCCAGAAAAAAAAGATAGATGAATTGTAAAGAAAAAAATGACAGAGGTTGACCTAGTATGAAGCGAAGAAAATTGATTCCACTACGACACACAAAACAAGAGGTGCTATTTTTAAGCATCACGAAAGTTTAAGTGAGGTGCATGGACGCAAAGTTGTTGCAAGTTTGTATTTCTTTACTTGAATAAAGGGAGAAGAAGGTTCCTACCTTAATTCCTCTAGCCTTTATGATTACAGTAATACATTCGGTATTACTGTAATCATAAAGGCTAGAGGAATTACACACTCATCTAACTTCGGTGTGACAAAGGGACAAACATGTAAGTTGACTACTCAGCGCGCAGGAAACAGAAACACAGCTGACTACTCAGCATGCAGCAAACAGAAACACAACTGACTACTCAGCATGCAGCAAACAGAAACACAACTGACTACTCAGCATGCAGCAAACAGAAACACACAGCGCTTTGCAGCAAACTTCAGCATTGAAAAATTATAGCCTAAAGTTTAAGCGCAAGTCATCAGACCCTTGAGAAAGCAAGAGGCTGCACTCCACTAAGTATTCATGTAAATATAAAGCGACACCACGTTGAGGCCATCGTTCGCCACAGACAGCCTTTACTTCGAAAACAAGTCCCATAACACCGCTAGGAACGGATGCAGAGACTATCTAGACCATAGTGACTAATGTACAGGTTTAACACAGAACTAAAAATCTGGAAAATGGTAACTGATGTAGTGGTTTAGCACTGAGCTAAAACAAATTTTTTTCACGATATTGTGTGATATTTCACCGTTGAAAAAATGAAATAGAAAATGACATTATGTGGTGATTGGCGATACACATTTCAGCAACAGCGCAGTGTGACACAACAGTAAGATGCGACAGTACTACTAAAACGGCAATAGTAGTACTTCCAAAATTTGTTAATTTTTTTACTTAAATAATGACTACGAAGTGTTAAATATGTTGAAAGATATTCACGACAGCATACGAGCATAAGGAAACTTTCACTTTTAAACATAACCTTCACTTTAAAACATGACCATAAAATTTTGTATTTTATAGAATTTACACAAGACACTTGTGACTTACAATTAAGCCATGAAATGTGATTTGAATATAGTTTAAAAATGATTCTTTTTTATTTTGGCTTGACTTGCACATTAAGAATGAATATAATTAACATCACCGTGAAAAAATATATATCTTTATAAGGGGGTGACTTTTTTTTGAACGCCTGCACCTGCTCTTTACGGTGTCTGTACTGGACAGTAGAACGTGTGTTTGATATGCGACTATATCATTTAGAATGTATTCAACATTATGCAGCGTCGAGTGTAGAAATATCCTCAGGCTTCTGGGAGACATTTCCAGCATGTGCTGTAGTAGAAACTGCAACATCGTTTGCAAACAAGTACGTGTATCATAACACTACCTTGTCCTTTTGCTACTGGACAATGCCTGAGCACAAAATCATAAGAAGTTTTGCATCGTACTCGTAGTGGGCAAGCACAGAGTGGCTATGTTTGTTCCAACACGGAGAATTCGAGGGAGAAATAACAAGAAATCAATAAATAGAAAATAGAATGCAAACAAAGTAACGTTTCTAACCAATAACTGATCAATATTATTGGACCTCATTAAAACCCGGTTGTAGAGAGCGAAGCTTTTTTTGATTAATTTTTGATCAATGTTATTGGAACTCAACAAAAACAAGGATGTAGAGTAGCGTTTCTTATAAATAAAGTTATCAAGAAGTAAGCCTTGCAAAGCTAATTTTTTTGGCAAAGATTGTCATTACGAAATTAGTTTTAGGTTTTGACCCCAATAACTCTTTGAAAAAAAATTGATGAAAGTATAATCCAAAATCAGTAAAATATTGTATTCAAATATATTCAACCCTTAAAGTCCACACATAAACTAAAAATCTCTTGAACATGTCGACTGAATATTTGAAAGTAATGTTCATTGTGAGAGAACGAGTAAAAGCTTTGAATAAAACATTTGGGAGAAAATTCCGAGGGTCATTTTTTCCCCTGAAGCACACAAGCTTATTACAAATATGAACTCCTTGGCACAATAATGCAAGGGAAAAACAAAAACAAATTTTGTTCATGCGACCTTCAGAAAGCGAGGAAATGAGACCGGCACAACCGCAACGGATCACGCGGCGCATGCGCAGTAAGCTCGACAGTGTGATCAAAAGCATCAGAACGCCCCTGCTTATTTGGATCAAACTGCTCCATCGTGCAGGCGAACTGCACCCTGAAACATTAACCGCGGTCGTTCTGGGGAGACCAGCAATATACAGCCACAAGTAAATTGCATTTAACTAAAGCCAAGTCAGTCCAATAACACGGAAAGGATAATGGAATCGAGCGTTCATATACCGAAGGGGAATGAAATACTTGAGGTCGTTGAGGATGTACAAAATTTGAACCGTTCACTGCACATGAATAAGAGGAGCCGGTATGAAACCTTTTCAATATTTAATGCTTAACTCGCTTTCATTGAAAACCAGCAGAGTATAAACCATTTTTCGAAATATGGACTCGTATCGAGGACAATACTTTTTATGAGCATTCAAACCCTTATGAAAAAAGAAGTTATACTTTGTATCGGATGGAAAGCAAAAATTTCTAAATTGCCTTGAAGTTGCCTCGGAAAATAAAGTTTACAACAGTGTGGTAAATTCAGATAAAGTTCAGAACAAAAACCCAGCAAAAGAATAAGGAATCAAACACTTGTGCTCGAATTTGTGTTAAATTTAAATACACACTACAACAAAATCCGAGCGAAAGAATAAGGAATCAAACACCTGTGTTTGAATGTGTTCTAGAATTTGTAGTAAGTTAGAAGCAGCTCACCTTCCAAAGTATGGAGTGGAGCCACTGGTCCCTTGTGTAAGCGCTGTTTGCCTGTAACAAATAACGAAATTAAAGTTAGAGAAGTAAGTCATCAACACAAAGAAAAATTCCTGCAAAAACACAAACAATACAATTTTAACCTTACTGTGTGCACTGATGCTTCAATATTAGCAGAAAACCGGTTAAGACAGGCGCGTCTGAAGAGGATGAACATCCTTCAGTTCCTTAATTTAATTCATTGTTTGGTTCATGTCCATAGACTTTTCTTCAGGAAGTGTAACGCCTAAACCAATACAGATAAATTAAAAATTACTAAAATAATAATGAAGATAAATAATACTATAACGGAACCATAATTACACTGAGGCTGCATTTACAGAACCTCCATAGAGTGACGCAAGTTTTACGTGAAATGATCATCAATGATAACACTAAATATGACTGTGTAATGAAAGCGATGACAAGCAAAAGAAAGGTTCAACAGCCGCAAACAACGAACGTGAATCTATGAATTATTTTCTGACTTACGCGCTGCATGTCATGCATCGAAACTAGTCACAAACATGCATAGTAAATACATAAGGCCGAGCTCCAGGTGGAAATCTTAACCCTTTCGATCCGGCTTTTGCTCTCTGTTGGGACATATATGTCCCAACAGGATCGAAAAGGTTAAAGCTTTCAACATTTGGGCCCTGCACAACAGATGAAATAATTTCAAGCTAGTAAACTATTTCAGAGTTTCACTGAGGCATTACCTACATTAATTGCATGGTGTCTCGTGGTACAAAGGACTTCATTACCAACTGTTACGGTCAAGTAATCACGAATACTGCAGAAATGCATTTAGCTTAAGAGTAATTTCACGGGAAGCTAACACTTGATAACTACATATTTCCGAGTCGGAAATACGCACCTAGATATGCAACAGCAACACTCGCATCAAATTCTTGGCCAGTGTTCGTATTTTGATGCAAACGTAACGCTATAGAACCAAATTTCTAATTGAAAGTCTCAAAACCTTCAACACATCTGACACTTTTAGAGTGCGTCTGGCATAGGCAATTGAGCTGACGAAGACAGGAGGGGGGACAGAGGGGACAAGGGGACAGAGGGGGACAGAGAGGGACAGAGGGGGGACAGGGGGGACAGAGGGGGGAAGTAATCACGGGAGTGGCGCCCCTGACACGTCATCGTCTCAGGTGTGTGCTCACAGAACACGATGATCTTAAAGTAGTCCTTCTCTTCAGGGATGAAACGCTGCTTTTTGTTCTTTGTGAGCTCGCAAGAAAGGAATCGTTTTTTTCTGATTGTATACGAAGTACAAGGGGCGAGTCTATTTCTGTCTTTCATCGAGAGTGAAAATAGCGGCCAGTGCAGAGCAAGTAAAGAAGGTGGGCGAGATAAACTGCTTTAAAGATATTATGAACACAAATGTTAACGAAGTCCCCTAAGCTCGTTTTAAGTATCGAGTCGATCACTGAATTCTGGTTTGGAATGCAGGGACGATAGTTTCTCGATAGTTTGTAGCAATGAAGAGTTTTTTAAAACGACAAATGATATCAAATAATCGTCGTTTACAATATTTCTGAAATACGTACAAAAAAGCCACTTATTTTTGAAGATAGCTGAATTATTAAGATATTTTTTTGAACACGAGTAGAAATAAAACCGTTTTGTATTACGTATTATTATGCGGTTTCGGTACTTAACAAATTTTGTGCAGAAAATAAACAGACTAGATACTCCTACTGTACCTCACTAATCTTGTATTTTATGATGAAAAAATTAAAAACGCTCAAAACAATCTTTTAAAATGAGCTTGGCATTTACGAGTATGTCTGTCATGTCTCAATTTACCCTCTTTTATTTAATACTTTATAATCGCCTGAGAGAGTATATAAAAAATGTGTTCCCGATGTCCGTTTTGTGTAACAACAATTATAAAAAAAATCAAAAGTTGGCTCAACACTTCCTCACCTCGATGAACTGTTCCAATTTTTTCCAGCAAGTGGATGGAAAAAGCAAGCCTTGGAGCAATAACGTATCGGAGATGAGCAGCCCCGCTGAAAAAACCCACAAAGTTTTCGTTGTTGCAATGAAGTTGCCAGAGTATCCTCGATAGGTAAGCGTACAATGCTTCCTGGTAACGGATATCACGTTGCCGAAGTACAAACAACAACAATCGGGCTAGAAACAAATGCACAGGGTGTACAAAGCATCGTGGCTCTGCATAGTTAAATCTAAAGTGACAAGGCTAAGCAGCAGCAGCAACTGTTAAAATTGAACGTCTAAACAACTGTTACCTAGAGTTATAATCTGTTCTTTTTAAGCTTGAAAATTCTGGAGAGGAAAAAATACGTAAGCAGCATTAAATATTAAGCGCTTCAGTTGACCACTCGATG
>VCRD01000273.1:318121-328643 GCA_006783055.1 Trinorchestia longiramus
GCAGCTGACTGTCAGCAGGATGACTGACTGACACGTATGCAGCTAATTTAGAGAAATAAGTTAATTTTGTAATTCGATATATTCTTCAAGAAAAATATGATTGAACTCAAAACCCCTGATATTAGCAGAAGTATAGCTCGTCATGTAGGTCTATGGCTGTATCTCAAAAAGTTGACCTGATAGAGCAAAATCAGTGTGATATTCGGACTCAGAACACCAAAATTAGTATAAATCAGCTGAGAAACCCCTGACGATTTTTTGGTTGTTACCCTGTGTAATCAATGAAGGTCAGTACGCATTAAAATTACAAGCTGCTATTCAATAGATTTGAAGCTTTAAACGAGCTCAAAAAGAAAGGAAAAGTAAAAGTTGTTGCAGTTCGTCAGTCATTCGGTTCAAAATTGGTCTCTACCTGGTTATTAAAATGAGAAATAACATTTCGGACCTTTACTCGTTAATCATAATTTTAATTATTATTGAATTTTTTTTGCAGAAAGATACAGGGTAGGGTATATGTACAGCTACTTTTCTGATAAACGAGAGGGTATACAGTTGAAGCAGGTTTTCACTTCCATTTTCTTCTTCCAAGGGTTTGAATTACATTAAGAGGTTAGACTTCACACCTCACAATCCGCCGGTGGTTAGCGACGACCGCCGGTTTTGGAAGTCGTTTACGCTTGATTTCCACAAGATTTATCATAAATTCAAATTAATGACGTCTTATAAATAAAAATCGATTTCGATAAAAATCTCAACAATTTAGGAAAATAGAAAAAAGGATGTAATGCAGCATGGTACAAACCGAGCAACTTTAAATGTGAATTACCTGGATTATGGAATAAACTACACATAATAATAAAACATTATCAAAATCCGTCTCCCCATATTGGCGAGAAAATGAAGATACCCTCATTAGTCAACACGCAGCTGTAAGCGGCACAAGAAAGTTTACAGTTCCGCTAGTAGAGTCTCGTGAAATGCCTGATACGGAAGGAGCTGCACCACAACAACAACTACGGACATTACACAACCCCAAAACAACGGCAAGATCCTGAAGGAAATAATTTAAAAGCATTAGCTCAATGGGCGTCTCCCCTTCTGTACTTCCACATAATCTACGTAGAGCTGCCGCCTATGAATGCAAGAGTTCAACAATCACAGCAAGCAAGGAATGCGAGGTAAAGGTTATTTCGATGAGACAGCACCACATTTAAGTTCTACGTTATGCGTTGATAGCCGTCGGTCATGAGTTTCAGTCAAATTTTATGCTTGCTCTAGTGGACGAGCTTGTGAGTGTCTTAAGAAGTTATAATATTTTGAAGACGAGCTTGTGTCTTTAAGAAGTTATGGTCTTTTGAAGACGAGCTTCTTTGTGTGTAAAGAAATTATGGTATTTTGAAGACGAGCTTGTGTCTTTAAGAAGTTATGGTCTTTTGAAGACAAGCTTCTTTGCGTGTAAAGAAGTTATGGTATTTTGAAGACGAGTTTCAGGGCTCAGTAAAAACATTATTTTCAGAATAAATAACGTAAGAATGCTTTGTAATTTTGTCAATGCTAGCATGAAACACGGCATATGAGTATTACCCACTATAAATGAAATTAAAATTGATTGACAGTAATATTAAAAATAGAGCTTCTGCTTGTGCCAAAAATTCAACTGAAAATAATCGTGGAATATTTTTATTTATTGTACCTTTTCATGTGATGTATCATATCCTATAATATATCAAAATTATTCGCCACATAAAACTGTTTGAGAAAAGATTAGTTCAGTAATACAGTTTACACCGTCACTAAACACGTTTCCTGTGATGACTTCTCAGTAACAATTCAACCATTCAAGCTTTTGGTATCAATACTGCATCACCAAAAACAACACTTACAAGTCATACACTCGCAGAGTTTTCAAAAACAAAAATATAAATTTTTTGATGTGACACTGATGTGATACCAGTGGATCATATCACAGCACACGTGCTGATACAGCAACGTTTACAGACGATTTATAAGTTAAACATTCACAACCACTAAATTCCTGCCCACTCAGGCCACGTAGCACCGATGTGATGAAGGCTGATTGGAGGGCACCTAAAATTTACATTGAGACAGATTGTAATGAAGCTCATGACGAGAATTGTACAACACCCTTTCTGTTCACTTTGTCCAATTGTTGACTTAAAACAATCGCTTTCATACCGTGCAAGCTTAAGCTTTACCAACAGCCCTAATTAAGTCTAAGATTAATGTTGCCATTTTGGCTCATTTTTCATGAACTTTAAGTTAGGTAAATGAACATTAAACTAGTTTCGGTTGATACTGCAAGGCTTTGAGCGCCACAGGAAGATATACATCACAATCCAGGAAGCCATTTACGCAAATGAAGTCGGCTGACGCACGCTCAGTTCGTGCATTGGATCAATTCAGAAAACTGGACTGTGAATAAATAATTTAACGCAGGGGTTAAATTATGCCCAGGACCTTTTTTTCCATTCTTTTTTATTATTAACCCAGGACTTTTCGATGCTTGTGAAACGCAACTGCAGTGAAACATATTGGTTTGTGAACGCACAAGTCCTCGATAACAACACAGGAGTCTTTGATAACAACACACAAGTCCTCGATAACAACACAAAAGTCCTCGATAACAACACAAAAGTCCTCGATAACAACGCAAAAGTCCTTGATAACAACGCAAAAGTCCTTGATAACAACGAAAAAATTCCTCGATAACAACGCAAAAGTCCTCGATAACAACGCAAAAGTCCTCGATAACAACGCAAAAGTCCTCGATAACAACGCAAAAGTCCTCGACAACAACGCACAAGTCCTCGATAACAACACAAAAGTCCTCAATAACAAGGACTTTGAATCCAGCGTCATGGAACTTAGACGATCTGTAAGTCAGAGATGGCAATCGAACACAATTTAGTGCCGGCTGTATCGTCATCTGACTTTCATATATATACATAGTTTCTGTGAAAAATGAATTATATATAAAAGATATCTCCTGTGCAAGTGTGCGCTAAAACATAGCTAGAGTTTGTGCTTGTCGATCTATTACTCGAGCGCAATTTAAATAAATGGCATCAGATGTTAAAGAATCCGTCTGTACGTTACTCCCATTAATAATAACAAATAGGAATGTCCATCAAGCGCTCGATCGTACCAGAGTGTCGTGTGGTTGATAAAAATGTATTTTACTTAGTTAGGCACTCGAACATATTACTGCTGGAGCAAACCTCCCATTAAGCACCGTCATGAAGGTGGAGACAAACACAATACATTTAAATACTTCAAATGAAAATAAGTTGGGTTTCCTGGTTTGGTTTGGTATCTTTTTGTGTATCAGAAAATTTCATCACTCATGTACATATTCAGCATGTTCCCCCAAAAGCATAATGAGTTAAATTAAAGCAAAATAACACTCAATCTATAAAAATTACTCATAAAAACTTTTATATTCTTTCCCAACCATAGACAATCAAAAAGCGAGTACATTTTTTTTGGAAAACCCTGTATTGTTTTATTCTTTTGTTATCATTTGAAAAGTCGTTCCAGTTTTGTTCCTTTCGGAAAGTCTCTTATTTTTTCTTTCAAAATATTTTTTATTTTCCTGCTTCCGACAAAGAACATGAACTTTTTCTTCTGTTCTTTACTCTAGATTATGTAAGAACATTCCTAATTCAACGCCCGTAATTTCTACGTCCCTCTGTTCAGCATAATCTTCCTAATCGTAAGCTTGCAATTTTTGCGTTTCGAACTCGGTTCGGAATAATTTTCCTAAATGAACACCAGTAATTTTTGCGCTCCTAACTTAGTTCAGAATAATTTTCATAATTCGACCAGAGTTGCGCGGCAGCAGAGGTTGTGCACAAGCGGTGGTCGACCACGCCCTTCACTCTTACACGTGTGTTACGTACTCACGTGTGCAGAATATGGACTCTTCCCTTCCTCACGCACTTAGGCTGTCACAGCAACTTAGTTCATTTCTATTATGAAGGCTAAGTTAAACTAATAGATATAAAAGTGAGTTTTTTAAATATAAGCATGCACAGCAAATTCCTAATTAATAAATTTAGTTAAACTAGGGTTCGAGAGAATACTGCTCCAAGAGTTTGTACATATGATCACATTTAGTAAATTTATATACATATATATATATATATATACTCTTTAGGGTACAAACGTTTGTAAAGAAATATTTTCGAAGCGAAACAAAGCACCCTCCGTTCTTAAATATTGCGGCCTAATTTCCGCGAAAAATCAATTACCTGAGAACAGTTGGGCCAGGCACCTCGACACGAGAAATAATTGGCTTTACAAACTCCTCTTCGCTTCAGTTGTTACTCGTAATAATCTCGTATGGAATTGAAAATTAAAGATACCCATTTAACGTTCAATGAATACAACCTAACTGTATCAGCTTATGAATGTCGCTTACAAACACAGCTGAGTGAAAAAATTTGTAGGAAGTATTCCACATTCAACTGTACATTTAAGGTACATTATTTCCCACCAGTCCCATACATCATAATCCCCTTGTTATTGCCTCGAGCTTTCATAATGTAGAATCTGCATTCCACAATTGAGGAGCGATTGCCTCATTGCTTTGAGAGGCATGATTGCATCACATTGATCGGTGTATCTCGTCCATGTGGCACTGGAATTATGTTTTTATAAAGAAAATGACAGATCGACTCTGATATCCGGGAATGATTCTAGGAATATGACCACAGGTCTCCAGGAATTACGTTCAAGTGTGAGGAAATCTCGCCAGAAAGTGTGATGTTTGTGTCATATTAGAATGCAGCAACACGCTAACATAATATCTGGGATTTAAGTCTAGGAACAAAATAATTATGACACAAAATATTCCAGAACGTCAAACTTGTGTCATGAATGTGACCCTGCAACATGTATAATGAAAATACCTTAAAAATATACTCACTCATTTTAAAATAAATCCCAATGACTATTATAATTCTCGATCACGAAATTTTAGAGACAACTTGGTATATGGTGACAATACTGTCCATGACAATACTGACCACGACAATACTGTTCTCGACAATACTACCTCTCTAATGTAATACCATTGGAGTTGTAACGTGCTCACAGAATCACATCTGATCTTTCAACATGTTCACTTCGGGAAAGCATATTTTGTCCATAATTTCAATCTTCGGTTTCTATATTTTAGCAGTTTCCTGAAAACTGAACAACGCAACTTGGAGTCAAAAATTACGTGTACTTTGACAACGGTATGTGCACTATGATTATAATCCTTACAAACGAGTGAAATGTAAGAATATAACACGCTGTAGTGACGGATGTGACACGCTGTAGTGACGGATGTGACACGCTGTAGTGACGGACATGTGACACGCTGTAGTGACGGACATGTAACACGCTGTAGTGACGGACATGTAACACGCTGTAGTGACGGACATGTGACACGCTGTAGTGACGGATGTGACACGCTGTAGTGACGGATGTGACACGCTGTAGTGACGGACATGTAACACGCTGTAGTGACGGACATGTGACACGCTGTAGTGACGGACATGTGACACGCTGTAGTGACGGATGTGACACGCTGTAGGGCATTGAAAAAATGATTTACCTCGCCTTTGTGCCTACGAACAGCCTTTGTACAGGCTCTAACAGAACATCAATTTGTCTGCATGCAGCATTCAGTTGTCAATTGAGTTTATATTACAATTCTCTGTCTCTGGGGACACCAAACATGCACGGTGAGGTGAAGAACATCACAAAAATAGACTATTGAAATGATAAAAAATGTTGGACGACGACGGCACACCAAACTCAAGAACATTTTTTTCCGTCTTGGAACGACAAATAAGTGGTTGCTAAGCAACCGCCCTAGGCCGAGATCTGTTATCTTGGATTTTCACCAGAAGCGAAAACAAGGATCAAAAAGTGAACGCTGAAACGAGCTTGTGAACCACAAGCGAATATCTTTCTCGAATTTTTTGAAAAATAATGGGCAACAAGCACCTCGATGCGCCATCCTTTCAGAGGCAGCGATCGACGTACGCTGTCGTTGAAAGGAAGACAATGCATATTGAATTTCGCCGGCTTTCTGCATGGAAGCCCTGGTAAAGTCAAACAAATTTGCGTGTCTAAATTCATAGACTCGTAACCAAAGTTGCCAGTGGCTGCCTCAGTGTGTGATGTAAGCTTTAAACTTAATAAGGAATACGAGTACAATGGCAAACACACTCATGCGTGGATATACTGGCGACCGTTGTGTAAACTTGGTTGAGCAGTTCTCACAAACCATGAATTTAGTTGTTGAAAAGGAATGCTTCCTAGTAGTCGTTGTTTGTGAAAGTCAAATATAGAAGCAACTGAATTATGTATTTTAACTTGCTAACTATGGTTTAGAATGTTTACTAAAAAAAATAAAATCTAATGATTTTTATCGAATATGATTTTAAGTTTGTAAAGTGGACTAAGAATATCCAAAAGCACGAAAGGCTAAATTTAATTTATAATACATGTGATAGAGTGGAGTGTTCGATGAGACCAAAAAAAACTGACACACAACAAAAACATAATCCCGATCATTTGAAAGAAAACTTTTAAGGGAAACAGACGGTCGAACAAAAAAAGTTCGAAAATTCACTCTTTAAAAAATAAAAACACGTGTAATACTGCTTAGTAAATACAACGCAGTTCATAGTCATTTTAATGTTGTTCATTGAATTGGGGATACGATTACAACCTCATCCTAATGTGCGCGTGTGTATCTAAATGATTGCTCACCCAGAACACATTCAGAAAGCTCTTTGATGTACAAATATTTAGCTTCGTCAATTTGGTTCGTTACTGCACTGCTGATTTTGAATTCCCTTACTTATAAGCTGCAAGTTTATTCAGTGTGTTTATTCAATGGGATCGCATCATAAGAACTCTTCCATGGAATAATTCAGGAACTGTAGCGCAGGGAAACGAGAGGATTGTGATAAGAAATAAAAAACTAGTCCAATAGAAGTGACATTGCAATTCATGTATCCGAATATCTGTTCTGCAGAATACAGTGGAGTGAAATGCATCAGCAGTAAATCCTCGGACAGCGAGGAAAAGGGAGGTAAATGTCCAGAATATTAGGAAACTATGTTTATGTAAACTCATAAAATGCGAACTACCGAGCAATGAAAGACTGAAATCTGGTCCGATGATTCAAACTTCCGACAAATATCCTATATGGTGAGTTCATCTACCTATAGAGAACACCAAATGAGCGACCAGAATCATTTCAAAGCTCAGCGTATGAAATGGTGGGATTTTAGTTACAGCATATCTTGTCATTCTTTTAGTATCAGATTGAGCGAAGTAGATTAACTGCTAACGACCAGGTAGATGGTACTCATATTGAGCAGGTAGGTTCAGGTTCATCTGGTGGTGTGGACTTTTTTATATGTCAGTGAATTGCTGCAACGAACCCAACACAAAGATCTCGTTACATATGAAGCATCCAGGAACTTGTTTTTCAAGGTAGTTTTGATACTTGGGGGGAAATCGCTGAAATTGCTGTGGTTAATCCGAAGAAGAACAGTGTAGAAAGGATGAAGATCAAATTTAACTGAAGTGGGCCATTCTTGAACCTTGGTCATATCTGTCCGATACTAAATATATTATATTAACAATAATTCTCTAATCTAATAAAAATAACGTATATGAAAACAATGTTTTCTAACACAAGTGCACATAAGAACTTACTCAGCGTACTTTAAACGCAGTATCCTGCTTAACATTTAAACGTTATGTGTACCAACATTTTCATTATACATTTCAGAGATCCCACATATATAAATCTATCCATTAAATTAACCTAACCAATATCGATCCAATAACAGCTTACTTATCTGCACATATTAAAGGCGTATACGATTGTAAGATCATGGCAAAGAAAAACAAAGAAAATAAAAAATTATAACACGTACTTTTTTAGTTCCTACGCCCGTACGTGTATGAAATGAGATCAGTACTAATTAGAAATCTTTAAAAAAGCTAGTTTTAACTTCACACAAAGTAAGCAGGTAGATCCGTTCATTAAGCCACATTTTCAATTTAATTTACAATTCAAAATAATTAAATGAAATGGCACAGTTTCTTAAACGCATTTGAACAAATACATTGACCAACATAACAAATTGCATATCATATATTTGAAATAGATGTTAGAATGTATCATACAATAAAGCCATACTGTTTTTGGTCTACGTTAAAAGTCTCAGATGCTGTAGCTCAGGCATTGCTAGATGTGCTTCCAGATTTGCTTCCTCGTGCTCCAACTTCATCATAATGCCGCTAATGGAACCCCTTCAGGCGCTGTGCTCACATTTCATCAGGATGGCACGGTCTCAAGGCTCAGTGAAAGAACTAAAACTGTGCTCATGTGTTCGAATGTTACATTTTTGGGGATTATCATTGTTTTGAGAAGCTTCCATTTCTGGTTAAAAGATTTCATGTCATATTTACTTATTTTGTGGTGAGTTGTTTCATGGTTCGAATGAAAGATGAAGTCATTTACCTACGACATTTTGAATTTGTAATGGTATTAATTGAAAACCTTCTATACGTATTATAAAGTTAAATAAGAAATTCAAACCATACTAAATACCTTAAATTTGAAGCTGTTTCAGCCACAAAATATACAGGATTCCCTACAAAAAAATTGATTTTTAGTACTACAAACTTTCAACCTTTTAACCTCGCGTTGAAAATTTAATGATTGTGACATCCTGGAATTAAAAAAAAAGGAATTTGAAATTTATTTCTTTGTTAATATTCTTAGTTCACTGATAAATTAAAATACATAGTAAAATGTGCTAAATTCATAATGTAAATCTAAATTTTGTTGTTGTTTGTGGGACACCACTCCATGCACAACAACCTCAGGAACGTCATACATCACAAGATATTCAATAGTCTCATGAACAGCATCACTCATTGTTCAGATACAGGTACTGGATCCGGCTGAACAGTTTCTGCCTCCGATAACACATGAACAACAATACATATTAACTGTATTCCTACCATATATAGGTACAGGATTTCGATGGACATCTGCCATGCGCCAGCCGTGCTCGGCGCGTGATAGGTAGATGCAGATATTCCAGAATCAGAGCGCCAACTATACTTCCTTGTTTCAAGTAAATGCCAAATCTCGACTTTAATCGCACAGCGAAAAACAGAGGAAAATTTGTTCTATCCTATCGCACGTGTGCGATCCGCATGAAAGTCGATTCTAAACCTTGATTCATCGTCGGTATCGACAATGACCCAAAATAATTGTCGACGTATATGAAAGTTTTGTCACGTACAAGAGCAGCTCTAATAAAAATAAATAAAACTGATGGATCACTTTCAAAATTAAATTCAGTACGAAAACCATATTGAAACTTTAGAGTATGAAATGTAGTTTTGTTTGAATGTACACATTACTTTTGCTCATGACAAACGATGACATTGTTCCTTTGATAGTTGGCATGGATTTCTTTACAATGAGCACCGAAGAACAGTTCTATTTTATTCTATCGTAGCTTTAGGAACCAGCTGCAATATCAAAGCTTGGAAGTCGGCCAGATATGAAAAGGCAACTCTTGCTCGAAGGAACTCATGCTCGAAGGAACTCATGCTTGAAGGAACTCATGCTCAAAGGAACTGTTATTCGAATTAATTCTCGTTTGACTAAAATGAAAATTTGCGACTGGTATTTTCAAATAAAGAGCATCAGACTGACGCCAACATGATGACTTCAACAACATTATTATATATACGAAGTATTCATATATCAAATTAATACATTCTTCGAGGTTCAGTAATGCAGTGAGTAGTTACGTTAAATAATGCTTAGTGTTCATTTAATTCTGAACAATTAAAAGAACTCACGATAATACACGAACTTTTTCCATTTTTCTCCAAATAATGACACTGTTTTACGCTACTCCTAACAATAATACAGAAAATTTCATACTACGAAGAATTTCAAACTTAAGGATATTAGTAAGGGAAGTTGACACCTAGACTTTGTGAAGTAAAATTTAGGTTAGATGCTGCATCACGCACATGTCGTAACTCGTGCATCACGCACACGTCGTAACTCGTGCATCACGCACACGTCGTAACTCGTGCATCTCGCACATGTCGTAACTCGTGCATCACGCACATGTCGTAACTCGTGCATCACGCACATGTCGTAACTCGTGCATCACACACATGTCGTAACTCGTGCATAACGCACATGTCGTAACTCGTGCATAACGCACATGTCGTAACTCGTACATCACACACACGTAGTAACTCGTGCATCACGCACATGTCGTAACTCGTACATCACACACACGTCGTAACTCATGTAAGTGAATGCGAGGACGCTGTTCAACTCGTGCAGCTCTGTGTAAAAACGAACAAAGCTCGCAGCACTAAAAACTTGCACTGCGCCACGTGGTGGACTATGTGGGGTGAGTCAAGAGGGGAGGAGGTGGAAGAA
>VCRD01000273.1:328778-356496 GCA_006783055.1 Trinorchestia longiramus
GGAAGAAGGAAGGGGAAGAGGAGAGGAAGAAGGAAGGGGAAGAGGAGAGGAAGAAGGAAGGGGAGGAGGGTGTCGTGGTGTGTGGGCTCTTGCATAAGAAGTTCAACCCTAAATAATACACAAACGCGTGATTGGACGTGGTTTTAATTACATGGTATTTTATTTAACATTCAACAAAGAAATGTTACACTCATAACAAACTCGTCCGATAAATGTAAATACAGTGGACGTCGAATAAATGGTGCTGCTGTGTACGTATATCTGTACTCACAGTGTATATCTATACATACTGTGAATCTATGCACACTGAGTATCTATACATAAATAAATGCTTAGCAGCTGAATTACCAAGTTTACCAGTTGTGAAAATAACATGGATCACAGAACGGCCCACATTCCGCTTAACTGAACCAAAAAGCAACGCATTTTGTGCGAGGGTTTGGTGTAAACCAGACACCAGCACAGCAAAGTATCACAATGAAAGCAAAACCAAATAATAGAAGAAAATGTAAATTCTGAGACACAAAAACTGACAATAAAATGACGTTCTTCGGAATGTATCATTTGAAAAGTCTACTGTATTCAAAAATTATGCAAAATACTGCTGAATGTTTCAGTGTCAACTGATCAATTTCTGGGGAATCTTCACAAAATATGAAAAGGAAAGGAACATAAAAAGGAACATTTCCAGAAACCAAATTCTCTTGTGAATTTTCATTGGTCCAATGAATTCCCTTCAATATTTTCTTTCCTTGAACAGCGAACACAGTAAATGTTTACTATTCCTTCACTACGTTTTACCGTCATTAGGGAGGAATTTATATATTCTGAAACGTTCACTATGAAATACGTTCCCTTTTATGTTTGTTTTTCTTCTTATTTCAGATGGCACATGGAATCATGACCGCGTCTGGAGAAAAATAACTCGCGGTTCATAATAAAAATTATCTCGTGAAATGTATCATGAACACATCATTTCTTTTTCCAGACCTGTGGTGTTTGTATTATTATTATTACTAAGGAAACGGAGCAAATAATTACGATGTAAATACAAGCGAATTGTTATGCTCTTAGTTCCCTGTATCATGCACCAATAAAATGTAGGCGTGTTTTATAACATCATGTTCGTTAACTTCATTCAAGCAGCAAAGATACGCAGAAACACAGCCTTTTTACTTTTACCTTCTTTCATTGTTGCCATTTCTAAGTAAACAAGGTTACATAATACGTATACATACATTAGTATGATAAAGTTCAAGTAAATACGTAGACTACAGATAGCAGAACACATACAAGAATATTATGACTGTAAAGATGCAGCTCGTATGACTTTTATAGACTGATTATGATAGATCATCGCGCATACAATGAGCGTTTACATTTCCTGATCGAGGGACGCAGAGTAAATACATTCCCAGCACATGAAGACGATGAGTTTATGCAGAGTTCTTCTTACAAGACACCAACAAATTAAGAGCAAGTGTTCAGGAAGACAGATGAGGCGCCCAGGACGGCAAATGCATCATGTCCCGAGTCATCTCGTGTGGGTGGATGCATTTGAAATTCAGGCGGGATGTTCCGCTTGCAAAGCCGGCACTTCATTCAGAGATTGGTGGTTCCCAACTAGGACTACATGGACCTCAGTTACATCCGGCACTTCATACAGAGATTAGTGGTTCTCAACTGGGACTGTATGGACCTCAGTTACATCCGGCACTTCATACAGAGATTGGTGGTTCTCAACTGGGACTGTATTGACCTCAGTTACATCCGGCACTTCATACAGAGATTTGTAACTCAATTGGGACAATTCTTTTCAAATTCTCCTGAACCCGATGAGTTGGTACTTGTTTTGTGAGCCTCAATTATTATCGTACTGCAAAACTGAAGGGCTGAAATAAGCTCAAAGAAATATTCGACTAAAAAATTTAGATTTGGTGATTTCAAAAGAATAATTCTAAACAATTTTCAAAGCATGCTCGGTCTCAGCAACCTGTCCTGATAATTTTTATTCTGCTAAGAATGCAAAATGAGCAAAAATGACCAAAATGGACGCATTAATTCTAGTTTTATAACGCTGCCTCGCACGTGTGCCAACAAACATGAATTTAAGAAGGTCCAGTCTCGAGATTATTACAAATAGTAAGTCGCCGCCTAGCATAAAATTTCGCATGCTCATCACATAGATTTATTAGTTTGATACACAACTACGCAGGCGCAGTCTAAGCACATACTAGCTTAAAGAACATGCTTCACTAACCTGTTAAAAAAGTTAGCTACAAACATAAATTGAACTACACAGAAAACTAAACTGTAGCCAACGCTTCCTATTAGAATGCTAGAAAGGATTCAAATCCCTTCGTATTACAAATGTAGAATAAAAATGCTTGGCGAGTTAAGGCAGGTCTAAATCAGGCGTGCCATCTTGACTCCGTGAACGAGGTTCAACGAAGGTCGTTCCTTCACAAGTATCTGAACAAGAATTAATTCTCAGAAATTCTTCAGTTTGCAGTGACCTCGCTCTAATATAATGGAGCTCGTATAAATGCCAGCGGGCTTTAACAAGAAGGAAGGTCGGAGGACAATAATCAGGACATACGACGTGCCCTTTCAATCGAAGCACATGCGTTGCAGTCAAGGTTAGCATGAGGCCAAAGCGTTGGGTGAGTCTGTAGTATTTTCCGGTCATCTTACTCGCATCTCAGGAAGATAAATGGTTACTTTTTGTATCCGTCATTATTTAAGGCACGGATGGATTAATTTATCCCGTACCAGTCATTAGCAAAGCAGATATGATTTTGTTTCTATCAGTGGGATGTATTTCAAAGGGTAGTAATTTCTAATATTTCCATCAACTTAACGTGCATCTCAGTCAAGTATGAGTTCATTTTTCGCTTCAGGTATTACTTTAGTATGTGAGAAGCGTGGGTTGCAAACGGAAGTAATTTGTTAAATTGGTCCGGTCATTATCTTAGGCAGAAATGGATTTATTTTTTTACACAAGGAGGGAGGGTTTCTTACGGAAGTAATTTATGAAACAGTTCCGGCCATTACTCAACTGTGCATTTAGAGTAAAAGTTTTGTTAATTAAAATCCCTAAATATTCAATTTTTTATGGCTCCAGAACGCACCCACAACTCAGAAGATTTAGACACACTTTATTTTTATAAGCACGAGCACAACGAGTCTACGGTTTTAGGAACTTCACTGTAACTTGCATTGATTAAAAAATTCGGAAACTCCTCCTATTTGACCTAGTAGGGCTACCCTGGGAGAATTATTCCCGAAACCATGAAGCCTCTTTCAAATTTAAAAATTTAAATTTCATTAATAATTTAAAGTACAATCTACGTTTAACAAAAGTTAAATAAAAAAGGAAGCACTCTGTTCTTATTGTATATTTCAAAACTGAATAATTTTGTTCTTTAGTTTTTTGTTTTCATTTTTCAAAATTGGGAAAAATTCTCGTGGGTTTGTGAAGTATAGGTTTCAGAGAAAGAGAGAGAGAGAGGGGGCACTTCTGGCCAATCAAATTGCACTCTCACGCGCTGACGTCTTAGATTTGAGGAAGGGCACTTAAATCCGGGATTTTTCTCTCCTATTGAATTGGAATTCTTTAGTCTAAGAGAACACGTCGATCGCGTGAAGGTCAAGTGTCCTTGTGAGTTTAAGTTATATCCCAAAAATTGTCGATTTTTTATGAATGCATGTTACCCCGTTAAAATCAAACTATAATTTGAGTGATATGCATTACGTTCAGGTCAAAAAAGTAAAATGTTTCAGCGAAAATAAATCTTCACGTTCAAATTTTTGCATTTAAAATCCAATAAAACGTCATCAGCACTTTGCAAAATGGGTTGCCATGCAAAATGGGTTGCCATGCAGAAATAGATATAAAACTCAGGGGAGATTTTCACAGATGAGGACACTATGAAAATCAAACATTTTCTGATAACCGAGTGTATTGGATCAATAATTGACAATCAGATTGCTTTCAATTTCTTAGAACGTTATTTTATAGCACTTTTCCGTTAATGTAAGGATGATAACCGTATTCGAGAAATGTGCTTGTGATTTCACCGTTTTCAATCCCGTTATTATTACCTACACGCTAGTTTCAATTAATTGCTACCGTTTTACTCATTAATACATAAAACTACCATGTATGATTTCAAGTTTCTTTTCCATCACCTCAAATTTTTATATACAATTAAAAAAAAGGAAAATGAACAAAATTGGTAAAACTATTCACCAAACATTGAACTTGAGAAGGCATTTCACACAAAAGATTCTTTGAGTGTAATATAAAACTCCCTTCCATCCATTACACTTCAATGAACAAAAACTGAGCACGTTGACTGTACGTGGGTGAGACAAAGAATATTATTTCAAGAGAGTCAGTCTGAAAGCAGCGTTGCCTAATTATTCAGAGTGCTATTTACTTTAGTCTAATTAGTCAATTACAAGATAATCTCACGGTAAGATAACAAATATTAAAATTCTATCTTCAGTGCTTGGTTTAACAAAATTTAACATAAAACACGCCGATATAAAAAAAATGTACATACACTATAATAACACATAGAACGTTTCATGAAATGACGAAAATAAATCTATTCCATTCAGAAACTTGTGCGAATGTGATCATCCGAGACGCAGAAAAAGAAATTCTTTACACTGGGAACCATTATGAAAAAATGATCATCTCATTAAAACTATGATCAAACTATGCAATAAATAAGCATACGTGACTGGGGCACAAATTATTCTTCATAAACGTCGAGAAAAAGACTGATCGAAGGATAAAGCGTGTCGTGATCCAAAAGAAATATTTAAGGTATTTACGGACCATCCAAAATAGCCGTCAGGAAACCCAGGGGCGCGGCGCATCAAGACGCCGGCCTTTGATGAAGATGCTCTAAATTAACTACATTAGGAGCAAGTTATTTTTTAACTCGATGGATTACTTTTTGCCATCATACACGCACTGGCTCAAAATCTATTAGAATACTGACTTCAACACAACGTATGCGTGTTTGTTAAATAAAGTTTTACACAGCCAATGGTACCATCGAAGCTCTGACAGCGCATTGTAATATGTATGGCATGCATTGTGTGCCAGGCTTGTAAAGAAATTAAATAACACCTGCATATGTGCAAACAACAGCAACAGCTTTCAGGGTCATCGCGGTAAATCAGAAAGAGAAATGGGTTGTAACATTTCCTAGCAAACGGATATTATTATTCAAAGAAGAATAATGAATTTAATACAGTAATGGAAAAACTTTGAGTATTATACAGGGCCCCAAATCATAGAGGGCAGTGCACTTGAATCACACACTCGCTAGCCACTCAAAGCAAATCACTGCGGTTGCCAGAACGTCGTTATCTCTCCAATAAAATTTATGCGGCGTCCATTGTAAAAATGACCTCAATACACAGGCACAAATAATATAAAACTAATATTTATTTTATTGCGAGAAGAAAATAAAGCAAATGAGTTATCAGATTCCAGACAAATGAATGCGACCGAGTATTGAACAAAGCAGTAAGCTCTACAACTGCTCTCACTCTCCTCATATCATCAACAATAGGACGGGAACAATGCAATTATGGTAGGGAATACAAGTGAAGTCAATTGACATTGCAGCCTCTCACTGCATTGGCTTGTGATTCAGAGCCTGAGTTCATAGAAGCAGCGTTCCTAAGATTCAATGAAGTGTAACTTGGAGACATCATGAAAAATACTAAGGATTTTGAAACATAAAGTACGCCTATAGTTTACAAGAGAAAATTACTCATGAAATATATGATCACAAGCAATAGTGATGGCAAATACAGATAGAGGTGTGTAGTGCACAAACCGCTGACCTGGATTCTAATTGCTCAACCTAGAAGTGTATCAACAATAGTGTGTCTATGAAGTGCTCGGAAAAGTTTGTGCGGTTTTTAGAATTGTGTTAATTAGAAAACACCGCATGAACTTTTGCGGGCTCATGATGAACATAATTACATAATAATAATAATAATCATAATAATAATATAATAATTATAATTATTATTGCTATAATAATTACATAATTATTAACCTGCCACAAAACCTCAAATAATTAAGGTTTAAAACACACGTATATTAGATCATCACCTCCAGTGATATAATCCAAGGACCTACGCTTCATTGTCTCTCAAACAAATAAAGATCACGACTGCTCAAAAAACTTGTTTACTTATCTAAAATAGAAGACAAAGTTACACATGTCGTGGTTAAGAATATTTCAATGAACTCAGTTCAGTAGTCAAAGAAATAGCAGGGAAATGCTTTATAGAGTATAGAAGCAAGAACTGAGCAAAATTCATTAACTTAGAACGAAAAAAGCAGTAACTGCGAATAACCGGCAAATAGGAACTTTAACTGTCGATTTAGTTTTACAAAAAGACAATTAAGATTCTGGTAATGAGGAACCGGTAAAATATTAGTCTACCTAATAATACTGAAACTTATACCTTACTTCTTTGAAAGATCTAGTTTCGTCATTTTCATTAAAATAGCACGCAATGAATAGAATTCAGAGCTCGCCAATAAAGTATTATGTACACTTTATTTACACAGCAATATACCTACATTG
This sequence comes from Trinorchestia longiramus, assembly GCA_006783055.1. Lineage (NCBI taxonomy): Eukaryota > Metazoa > Arthropoda > Malacostraca > Amphipoda > Talitridae > Trinorchestia > Trinorchestia longiramus. The sequence goes on from VCRD01000273.1 coordinate 335,405, forward strand.
TGTGTTGAGCCAAGTGACAAGAGAGGTATACAAAATGTTTTCTTTGTAGAAAAGCTGCATGAAACCATTTTTTTTCCTCACATTTTTGACTGCGCCGATGCACCACTCAGACTTGCTGATTTCTTTCTGTCAGTCTTTCTTTTCTTTTTCCCCTAGTGTCTAGTCCATAGTGCATTAGAATATTAAGGCACAACAAATAACAGTTTCTGTTATACAAATGGAGCGAAATTCAGAGATGTTATGTAACGAACAAACGCGATTGAAGTTATAAGAAAAATTATTCAGAGAAGTTATGTAACGATTGTATCAGGGAAATTAAGTGTTGCATCATATCTTGAGTCATCAAAATACACGTAGAATCGCACATCGAATACTTAACACTCGCACATGGATGTATTCGTTTCAATCGATTTATTCACCGAATTTTGACAAAGAGATTTGCTAAGCTGAGTGGAAATAAGTCGTTGAGAGCTACACCAAAGCTCCAGTGTCACGTCAATGGAGCCGCAAAATATTTGAAAACTTCACACGAATTTTGGAATTGAAGTTCTGGACGTACGTTCAGGAACAAGGGGATGTTAGATAATGAGGTTTTGCCTCACTTTATAAAGGAAATTTGTCATTGAAGTAAGAGTAATCGATCACAGGAAAGGCTCAAAACACTACACAGCAATTTGTACTTGGTTAAGTCAGTACAAAGAACACTAGCCACGTATTTCAATTTAATATTGGAGGTTTTCAAGCAAACTATCGCTTTCTAAGCTACAAAATGGGCGAGAATATGACAACTAATATTGCAGTAAGAAACTCTGCTTTCAATTCATGTTCAAACAAGAATTCATTATTAGGTCTGAAGGGCATTGTCTCTTAAGTAGAGGATTTATACAAGAAAATTTACTATTGAATAAGATTAATCAAATACACGCATGATTTTCAAAGTAATCAGTTTTGAAAGTTATAGCACCCTGTGGATGACAGTAAACATGATACTCCTCAAAGCTAATCCCAATAATTGGAGCATCTCAAGAAGCCTTCTTAATTGGCAGTAAAAAGGCTTGAGGGAAAGTATAACTAAATCCAGCAATTTAACCCATTCCAAGCGGCGGAACTATATATAGTTCCTCCCAAGAATGATCCTATTCAGCGGAGCGTCTATATCTAATTACTACCTTGTTTTTGGTGTTACAGTTTAGCGGCTGCTATGATATATAGAGTGTCTAAAATAGAGGCATCTGGTATATTTTACTGTTATTTCATTGTCAATTAGCGTAATCATGACCAGTGTCATAAATGAAATGATGAGGATTGGTGCGTGGCAGCGCGTCAAGATGATCAGTACACGTGCTGCTTCTCTTGCTTCGCTGCCACTCTTTTGAATTGCTTTTATTTCCGTACATTTCATGATCTTCAATTTACTTACTTTTAGTGTGTTCACCAATATATTCTATATTTTTTTATAGATAATATACTCATATTTTCGATCATGTCTTCTGGTAAAAGAAAACTAAACTTAGAAGATGAAAGTAATGGCTGTAGATTATTGCAGTTATTAGAACGTTCACCTGTTGATCTGTAGAATGATCCGTAAAGTATCAGACATTTTTCATGCTATTACATGCTATATGTATTCAGTTTAAATCAACAAATTGCTATTTTTTACACGCTCAGTTTAAGAATTTTATTTCATATATGCTGAAAAAATGTCATTTTTGTTGTCCTCGGTTTCAGAGTTTTAATTTTGATAAATAAAATGTCTATTTTTTGTTACTAAACAGTATTTTTGTATAATTGAAATATATAGATATATTTTTACTAACTAAATTTAATCTAGTGATGTTTGTAGCATTTCCTTCAGATTTATATGTGCTCGGTTTAAGAGTTTCATTTAACATTTGATAAATAAGGTCCTATTTTTATAGCTGAACGATATGTTTTTGCATAACTGGAATATGTATTTGTGTCTGACTGACTAGATAAACACTCAAGTTACTAATAAAAACGTGAACTCATTCTTATTAATATCTAAACAAAATGAAATACTTTTTTGTCATTTATGTAAAGGATCATGCGGAATAAAATACAATAGTGATATTGATGTTTCTTCCTTATATATCAGAAACATTTACGTCAAATTTAACAGTCTTTTTAAGCAGCAGCGACTATATATAGTCACAAACCTGCTCTTCTATTTAGCTGAGACACTAAATATAATGCTTCAAACTGACAGTCGCTAACAGCGATGATGACTATATATAGACGGTTACAATTTTTGCAGATTTTAGCAGGCACCCTACCGCTTGGAATGGGTTAATAATATAGAATTTATTGTTTTACTAAGCATTCGCGAAACAGTTTGTGAAGTAAGTCAACAAACGAGCTTTGAAGTATCTGTCGAGATTCCCAATCCCATTATTAGTATTATAATTATTATATTACTGGTTTAACAACCACAACTTTCCAAACCCATCAATGCCTTATAAGCACACATCAATGATTTACAAGCAACAGGATGTTACAAAATACTGCAAAATTTCTTACTGTGCCAAGCGTACACAAATTTAATGTTCATGTAGCATCTAGCAAGCGCTGTAAAATTCCTTTCTAGAAAGTGGTGAGACAGAAGACGGCGTTGGAGGCGGTCGCTCTGACGTAGAAGTGTGACGCACTTCTGCCCCTTCGCACTTCTGCCACCAGAGCTCTGCCTCCTACGCCTTACCAGCTGAATAAGGAGATTAATGGCGTCAGCTGACCACTTGGAAAACCTACACGTTTGTCAGATTAGATTATTCCGCTCGACAAGTGAGAAAGACGCAAACAACTACGCAGGGTTCGTGGAAAACTTGAGCGACGTGAGCAGGAAACCTGATAGACGTCGCTCTAATGAAACTGGTTCACACAACCTTGGAAGCAACATATTGTCAACAACGAATACGATTTATACGGAATAACTAACCAACAGAGACAAACATAAAAGGGATTAATTGTGCCACGCGTTTTCTATGTACAGTAGAAGTCTCTTTAACCGGCATCCATGGGACTTTGCAGTTGCTGGTTAATATCACCCAAGTAACCACAAACAATTCATAGACACGCTAGACATAAAAGGAAAACAATATCATTTGCTTGAAGCAGTTAAATAAGAAAAAAACAATGAATAAATATACAAAGCTTGGCCAGCAAGTACAGGGTTAAAGGAATTCTACTGCGTTGTAAATAAAGCATAGTGTTGTTCCACCGGTCAATGACCTCTTTCACAGGTTTCTATCAATTGCAAGCTCGGCATACAAATAAACATAGCAAAGCTGAACTGGCAGCTGCTCAAAAATTGTAATATTTCACCAAATATCAAAAGAAAGGACTTCAACGACAGCGCTGCAATATGCGCGATAAACATTTCCGAATATTTACGCTTGTTTTTTTGATAGAATTTGAATGAAGATTTCTTTTTTTCTACTATAAAATAAACTTTTTGTATAGTTTTTGCCTGCCGTAAATGTTACACAAACTAAAGTGCTTTGAATGAAGGGCCCAAGAGTAAATTAAAATTTTTACTGATAAATATTCTTTTAGAAACGCAAACAGGACCAGTACAAAAATTAATTAACGGGTTAAAAATAACTTTGTCAAATTTTGATGAAAAACTAGGTTCGTTTCGTGTTATTGTAAAATTTTAAAAACAATGTCGGCTCGAGTTATAGCTGTGCTGTGTAGGAATTTTTGAACAGAGCTTTTTACAATTATTTCGATGATCAGTGACCGTGAACAATAATATATTTATAGTTTTCAGTTCGATTATTGTATTCTGATGCAAATTTAATGAGCAAAAAAGAAATCTAACCACATTTAGACGTCTGAGGTGTTTAATGAACGTATTATTTTAGTTAAGCTTGTTAGCTGATGACCATTACATCATTGAAATTTTCAAAAACTGGGTCGTGGTGAAGACGAACACAGGATGGTCTCCTAAAAGCACTATTGGTTGACAAAAAAAATGGAACGCGTAAGCTTCTTTGGGAAAATAAATATTTTACACACTATTATGCCCTAATAAAACTGTTACTTTGAAATTAAGCAGCAAGTGCTAAAAATTGTTGCTCGTATGAGAGATCCATGAAGCCCCACGCAATGAACAGTTTTAATTTGTTCCGTAGACAAGTGGGTTGGTGACTTAAAGATGCGCAAGAAGAGAGAGAGTAAAAAGTGAACTATTAGAGCCCTGAATTATTCCACTCAAATGTTAGAAAAGTGTTCAACAAGCATGAGGGAAAGCAACTCATGAAATATAATTTTATCGTCGGGGTGAGACACGACAGCTGTTTTCCAGCTTACTTAACGATGACGAATCAGAAACAAGTACCTAGAATAAGTTGGAAACCCGCAGCCCTAATGGCCTATAAAAACAGCGCCTTACTTTGTGTTCAGAAGGAGCTGACATCAAATTAGATTTTGTTGAAGGGCTTGCTCTTCTCGTTTATATAGTTTACTGTACTTGCTTAGGCCACTTCGATGTCAGAATTTTCCATAATGTGCTGTTTGATGCGTTTTCATTTGTTTTCTTACTGCATGGGACTCACACGAGTGAATCTATTTTTTTGACAGAAAATTGCATGAGAATGAAAATTTTCTAGCGTGAAGTAATGTCATCAGAATAATAACAAAAAATCTTGGTCCGAGAAGTAAAAACATGGCAAATCCTTAACTTTCAACTTTCATCCAGCGTGAGAAAGGAGCAGCGAGTTTTAAAAGGTAATATTTAGTTGTTTTTATTTCAAAATATTTTCTCATAATACCATATTTGATACAAAGCATTGCTAGAAATAAATTTTACCACGTAGGATACTAGTTCGCATGTTCAGAAAATTTGGCCAACAACTGGATAACATATTTTGCACGAGTTTTTCAAGTGTCCCTCTAAAGAGGCTTAGAATGTAATATTTTGTGCAAACGCAGTTACGACACAGAACTTTTCAAATTACAGAGGCCGCGAGATTACTCCCCATAATTGCAGACGACACAAAGCACTGCTAGACAACTGCACTCATACGGTCAAACTTTTTCTATATGTCGGCTTCTGATGAAATTTGCATGGCAAGACTGTAGCATTGCAAGACCAGGACACGATTTACGTTAATGAACAATATTTTCCTTGAGTTACTTTTTGATGAGTAAACAGTGACTAGGAAGGAATATACGTAAAAATATGAAGACAAAAAGTGATGAGAAGAGTGTTTTATGTTCTACTTTTATGGCATTTTTCAACGTTTAGTCTGAGTTCATGGTTTCCACACCTAAAGAGCTATTCAATCGCCTCCTCAAGTTTCATTTTTAACCAGTGAAGAGTGACTGAAAAAATATATAATCATGGAATACAAAATAAGAATGTAACGGGAAAACGAGGGCTTAGCTTCTACTTCTCTATTTGTTCTTAAAGAGTCGTCTGTGATGATGGTTTACACATTTAAAAAAATACCTAAAACACCGATAATAAAAGCTATCTATGCGCAATCTTTTCAATAACAAACCATGCCAAGATTCAAGAGGGTATAGATCAGAGTTCTACAACTCTAAATCCATACGCAGGTGTAAATACTTGTGGTAAGCAATCACACAAATCATGATGAAAACAATATTTCATCGATTTTCGAAGCACAAGTCAAAATTTTATGGGCGCATTCATTTTTAATATTTCCTGGCCCATTGCTCTACCCGACACAACAATTACTCATCGCGTTGTTTCAACTCAAACGTTCCATTAAATTAGTTAGTATATTATGCATCATTCTTCAGCGGCTGAAAAGCTGGTTAGCAACCCAAACGTACATACCTGTACAAATCATCTAATATCATAAATCAATGAAGCTAATGCCATCATGCGCCTAAAATACCGCTCACAAGTAGATATTGGTACTAGTATTTCTAGCATGAACAATATTAATCAAAACGAAGTCTCAAGTTATTCATATATATGCGAATATCTATGAATAACATTATATTATAGTTATTCACATAGACGCAGCGCTTGTTGTTGGCACACGAGCACTTCAAGAGGAAGGAACATTCATCTCAAGGAGACAAGCCTGGTGATAACAAAGCGGGTTGGGTGCTTGTACAGGAATGTGGTCGCAGTTCCGTGCGTAGGCATTCATCGAGTTGCACGTTTTTGGGCGAAGATTTCTGCATGGAAGCGGGGGAATCGCCCCGAATTTAAATAATAGCTGCATTCTAATTTTTCTCATTTTACCGCTGCCTGAAAAGAACTGGAACGTCGTATATTCAACGCAAAATCAGCACAAGATCTCTTCTAAATTAGAGGTACTCAGTTTTACAGGATATATTTTGAAGACACACGGCGGTGAAAGTACTATTTTTTCTTAGAAATATTAAGAAATGAGAATCAACGTCATTCAAGTTATTATAATAATTGTTAACAAAAGATCATAACGTATCCAGACTACGAAAAGTTTCCAAAATAAAAATGACCAGTTTAGGTTGCACGCTGGAGTTAAAAAACGAAGATGAGAGAAGTTTGACACAAGAGGCTTTAAAGTTCTCTCGCTCGTCTGACTGTCAAATTACGAAACTCGTATTAGGTCTGCGCGCTTCCGCACCTAAATCTCAGACAACTTCTCGAAGAAAACTTCATGCTTCCCATTAATGGTTAATTTTTACCAATCTAATTAAGGTATTCGATCAGGCAGCTAGCTCTCTCATTCGAAGATATTAGAACAGATTTATGAATTTATCGAGTTGAACTTGAAATCTTGTGTACCGCAAGATGTGACTCACTGAACACGCAGGGACTTCGAGGAACTTTGTCTCCAACACGCTTTGTGTACAAACAACAGAAATGTATTATTAACACGACCAGGCAGGAAGTTTTGCCTGCCTCTGCACACCATGATCTGCAATTTCAACGCTCTTGATTTAACATCAGGAAAATCACCAGTCAAGGACTGCTATGCTGGATAAAGGTTGTTTAGTAATTGTAATTATTATGAAAACAAGTCTTGATGTATGACTCTGTAAATCAAATTTATAGCCAGCATATCAACTAATCAAGATAAAAAATGAATGCTAATATAAGCGAGATGTACAATAAAACGGATAAAAAGGTGTTGAACTAAAAAAAATGTTAACAAAATTAATTGGACGTCCACTCTCAAGTATGAACGTGTCTCCGATCTAACCTGATAATAAATATTCGACCTAACCTGATAACAAACATTCAACATAACCTGATAAGAAAAACTCGACGTAACCTGACAATGAATATCAGAATATTAGCAAATATATATTGTGTGTTATAAATATATTGCAAATATATTGTGTGCCGCAACAAGGCTGGCAGTTTGCAGCTCTCCATGCGATACGCAAACTTGCCCCTCGGGTCAACGGACCCCATTTTAACGGATCATGGAAACAATGGAGAAAATCTCTGGCCGTACCATGCACCAATATAATCGGCAATAACGGACCGAAAGCTCTCCCCCTTTTAGTCCATTGAATAGAGGTTTGAGTGTATTTAACTAATGAGGTCAGACGACTGAAAGGCAAACTGCTGCAGACGAAGTTGCCTTCAGGGATTTCCCTGTATCACGCAACGTTTGAAGCAATTATTATCCTGAAACATAGTTCAATTGCATACATTATTCGGATGAATTACCAGAAGCAGTATTCCTGAAATCACACAAACTCTTTGAGGAAGGAAGAAAATTATTTTTCGTCCAGAAACATCACCACTGAAATTACAGAAAATAATTTTCCTCACGCTGTCGTTCAATATCGTGATTTCTGGTTCACTTACAGATAATTTTGAATGTAATATAACAAAGTGCGACAACTCTTTCGTTGTAAACGATAGAATTTGAACAAATGCGCTCCCTATTGCTCGTTGGTAGATGGGTTACTGCAGTCGACACTGGAGAGAAAATTTAGGGTGATATGCCGTTTATCCAAGCAAAAAATTCGTTTCACAATTTTTTAAAAATTGGTAATTGAAGACCTGATTGCGCAAGCCTTTTTACTGGCACAGAAAAATTATCTCGCCTTGAAAGTTGATTAGTTTACTTGTCAAGCGCTAAAAACCACTGCCGAAAGTCCTCATCAACTTTTAGTCAAGCAAATTTAGATTTTTGGACACATGAACTTTATAGCTAACCAACACCGAACATTTATAAACAGCCGACCGGACCAAACCTAAGTATGCACCTTGGTAGCACATGCAAATGAGGGTGAGAAATATTTTCGAAGGATTCATCAGCTTAAGAGCTTTAGCGCGTTTTAAAACATCACACTTCAAAGGCTCAAGTAAAAATCTAAATACAATTCATTGAGCCGGCAAATGCCGCATCTCTCCATAGTAAAGTGCACATTTTTAGGCCACGAATTTTAGAAGGCGTTCCTTCAAAGCGAAGTTGGTTAAGATTAATCTCGATTCGGGAACCCATAAAATGCTTCCTATCCGCTTAGTCAGTTGCAGTACTGCCAAAGTCATCAAAAAGTTCCCGGAAAAGCTGGTCTGTGATGTGGGCGTCTGCCTTACTTACAGCACAGAGGCACCTGAGCAATTTGATTCCAGTGTCAAACTTCATCAGTGAAAGGCAATAGTGGAACGCATCAGTGGAACGCAATAGAGGAAAACATCGGTGGAAGACAATCGAGGAAGGTAATAACGGAAGGACATAGTGGAAGGCAATCGAGGAAGGTAATAACGGAAGGACATAGTGGAAGGCAATCGAGGAAGGTAATAACGGAAGGACATAGTGGAAGGCAATCGAGGAAGGTGATAATGGAAGGACATACTGGAAGGCAACATATTTTGCCTACGCAGCCTGTGAAAGATAAACCGAAATTTTATGTTCCATATTAAAAGTAGGCCCTCATAGTGACGCAAATTCAAGCAGAATTCAAGCTCTTAGGCCAGGGGTCGGCAAAGTGGTCGATATCGACCCCTGGGGGTCGAGGACAGAACTCGAGGGGTCGATAAATTTATGGGGGTCGGAAGGGGGTCGATTAAGGATATATATGGTTGAAACTGGTTGTAGCCATGCGAATGCGATTCTAATAAAGCAGAGAAATAGACTAAACTTGGAAAACCGTGGTGATTTACGGTTAAAGCATACATATTTAAAACCAATTATCAATAGCCTTGCTGCCGCTCATCAAGCTCCTCCATCTCATTAATATCGAGTTTATTGATAAATAGGCAAAGACAATTTAAGGCAAAGAAGAGAGTAATTCCATTGAAAGCCCGCGCCAAGCAATAAAATAAGAAAACTTTTCTAATCATGAAACACCTCATTAGAGAGGCTGACGATAAGAGTGTTACTGGGTAGATCGCCATGAGAGGTTTTCATTTGCAAGCAACGGCTTCACGAACTTGCTGGCTTACCTCATTGCAGAAAAAACGTTCTTTGATGATAAATAAAAGGAAACAAAATGAAAGCTTTGAGCGCTTTGACGGTGCTCAACAAAAATAATTGATGAGGACGTGAATGAATGAACGCCGGTAAAATTTCGGAACTTTAAAAAGTGCCATGATGAAAAATTGCGCTGGTGAACATTAGAGCGGCTTATTTTACGTGCAGTTTTTGCTGGATGACGTCCTGAGGAAAAGAATACAAGTTTGTCGTCCACGAAGTTTTAAAGACACTTATAGGAACACGTGCGAAGGCAGCTTCTCTTCTCAGAAGGTTTCTGTTGAGACAAATGTTCTCAAACTGTCCGAGTTCTACTCGAGTCTGACGTAAGTTTGTTAGGTGTTCGTTCTTCTGACGAGGGCTAGGAACAAGAAGTCGAGAAAGACAGTTTTCTTTTCTGAATAACGGTTGTAGGTCCGGTCGTAGTTTCTCTTTATACTTTCACATTATTCTTTTGGAAGTTTTTTCTCGACGCTGAATGGGATGGATAAAAAACACAATTGTATGGGTGATCTTGACGAGAATTTTTCGGATTGCGTTGTCGATTATATGTACATAAGGGAGCCCAAAAGTTACTTTACTATTTTAAGCATTTATTATAGAAAAATCATCAGAGATAAAAAGTTCTAGTAATTGCGATTCAAAGAAGTATAAGGTATTTTTTTGCATTTATGATACAGGCTGACCATAATAAAACGAATTCAAACAATAACAGGCTTTAGAAACCCTTAAAAATTGCTAAAAGCACAACAGAAGGAGGAGCAGTAATTGTGGAATGCTATTTTGAAAACAATTTATCAATGATTGGAGTAAGAGGAAGTTTCATACGCAGATTTAACAAGAAAATTTCAGTTTCAATCCCTGAACCGTGTAATGCATGCCACTTAATCAGAACATAAGAGTAAACAAGTATTACCCGAAGGTCGTTGGGATGGAAACAATTATATTTTCATTATTATAATGTTCCTAGTGTAACCACAGCAGCCAACAATAATTATATCCATTGGATCAAAATATAAAAGAAATTTATACGAATGCTTATTATAAATGGATTCTCAAAGATTGTAGAGAAAACACCAGTCATGTCCTTTTGCAGGAATATCCTTGTTTGTATTTCTAATTAGAGTATTGTGCAGCTCACGTTCGTGCATTTATGAAATTGTACTCGCTTCTACAAGTGATAACTACCATAATTTTTAAGCTAAACATACAAGAAGCAGAGAAAGCAAATCAAAATTTCCTTAATTCATTCATTTTGACGGTAAAACACTCGCCGGTGTTCGTAGAATAGATTATTTTTACTTTTAAAATACATTTCTCTTTGTCTTCTGTCTCTAGCAAGGAAATCTTTTCAACGAAGGCACATTTCTTTTTTTAAAATACTGGTCGTGCAGATTAGAGTTGTGTTCAGAGCACGTGATGTTGACCAAAACAAAGCGACAAACAACAACATTTCTCTTCCTTGTTGTCCAGACACTCAATGGATCGTGTGCGTTAGGGAAGCGACGTGATTATCTAACATCAATTAACTTCTAGCGAGGACCTCATTTTTCTCAAGAATCAGAAACTTTCAGTAAGGACAACAACATTTTCTCAAGAACCAGAAAACTTCCAGCGAGAAGGACAACTTTTTTAAGAACCAGAAAACTTTTAGCGAGAAAGACAACATTTTCTTGAGAATCAAGAAACTTCCAGCAAGAAAGACAACATTTTTTAAGAATCAGAAAACTTCTAGCAAGAAAGACAACATTTTTTAAGAATCAGAAAACTTCTAGCAAGAAAGACAACATTTTTTAAGAATCAGAAAACTTCTAGCAAGAAAGACAACAGTTTTTAAGAATCAGAAAACTTCTAGCAAGAAAGACAACATTTTTTTAAGAATCAGAAAACTTCCAGCGAAAAACACAATATTTTCTTAAGAATCAGGAAACCTTTAGCGAGAAAGAATATTTCCTTAAAATCAGGAAACTTCTAGCGGGAAGGACGACATTTTCGCTAAGAATCAGAAAACTTCTAGCAAGAAAGACAACATTTTTTTAAGAATCAGAAAACTTCCAGCGAAAAACACAATATTTTCTTAAGAATCGGGAAACCTTTAGCGAGAAAGAATATTTCCTTAAAATCAGGAAACTTCTAGCGGGAAGGACGACATTTTCGCTAAGATCTCGCTAGTTTACAGTCGATGATCGCCCGAGTTTCAAGTCCAATTTTATCGCTCGGCGCCTGCTTCAATTGATCGCTGTCCTCGGATCTGCCGAAACTTTCCGCTCGAAGGAAATTACGACTTAGCCATGATTTGCTATTAGATTTAATCGTCATTCTATTTCGTGATAATAGCGATAGAAAGAATTAAAGAACAAATCCAGACAAATAATAAGTTTGCCTCAAGAAGACAGGAAATCAATAGCAGGAACATTAACTAGAACTGTTAAATTGGGTAATTATGAGTTTAATTAAGTAATTATTGTTTAGATCACTTGTCACTTCATTCAGAACATAGACGCATCGATCAGTACTTTAAGTTCACTAATGAAAAAATGCTGAATTAGTACTGTAAACATACAGTAGTGATTAAGAGTCATTTATATACAGTAAATAATTATGTATAATGACACCAGATAATCTTGCTAAAGTTACCCAAGTGTTTTCCTCTTCTACGATAGCGCTACTCAAGTGGAGGTCAGGGGACCGGTGCCGGTACGCGAGTAATCAGTTGCCAGTATTTTTTCCGGTATAAATTACTATTACCAGTTCGTGGTACATTGAAAAAAACTGATACGTCACACGAGATATTTTGAGAAGCACTGCTCTACAATACACACCAAAACATCGTCGTAACAATAACATTATACTCGTAGTTGGTCGAACTGAAAACACGATTCTTGACAGAGAAAATAAAACAACTAATTAAAAAATCTTATCGAATTTCGAAAAAAAAAAACAGAAGTGAAGGAAAGAAAAAGTTGAAGTAAATTAAAAGTGAGATCGACATGTCAAACAAGGGAGATCTCGGAGGCAATTAGGCAGGAAAGTCGTGTTAAAGCAGCACAACTCCACCAAAGGCTTATGCAAAATACAAATAAATGACAATGCACCTGCTGATGAGACCTGGGGGCTCCTCAGTCCTGCTTTTCAGCTATTTGAATGTTCTAGAATTCTCAGTTTATAAAATAAAATAAATGGATGCAGAAAGTTGGCGGTGCCGTTTGAACAAAATCATCAAGCACGTGTATAATAATTAAAGAAGATATGAGTTTCTTTGAATGGAAGTGTTGGAAAATTTAGGTGCGAATTATTCTGTTTGTACATTAATCAAAAAATCGCTCACTAGTAAAAAAACTTGCGTTATTACCTAGAAGTATGTCCGTACGTTTAATTATTGGCCTGAAGCACCCATTAATTGATTATAATGATCAGTAACAATCATAAGCCTGTAGCGTCCATTAATAAATAATAAAGATCAATAACTGAAAATTTATCAACATGCAAACTTGGAATTTTCCGTTACTGAACGATCATCTAACTTTATTAGTGCAAGCACCTTAGACAATACTTCTTGTTGGTCATTCATAAGCTTTAAAATACACAGCATATCAGTTGAAACATGTTGATTTGTATCTGCAGCAAATGCAGTCAATGCATAAATACTAAATCAACAAATGAACACTCGAATGATAAGTGGAGCATTTTCTAATACCATAGAGTCTTGTGCGAGGAGATATTTGCAATAACTATTGCCTACATCAATAAGAAATTATTCTTAAACAAACCTGCAGCAGTAGCACAGTGTCCATGGTGATGATAGATATCAGTACGTCAGTTTCAAATAGAAGTTCCTAATACGATACCAGCGATATTTTACAATAACTATTGCCTACATGGGTGAGAAATAATGAATATAAAACAGACCTGCAGCAGGAGTGCGGTGTCTCTGGTGATGATAGATATCAGTACGTCAGTTTCAAATAGAAGTTCCTAATACGATACCAGCGATGTTTTACAATAACTATTGCGTACATGGATGAGAAATAATGAATATAAAATAGACCTGCAGCAGGAGTGCGGTGTCTCTGGTGATGATAGATATCAGTACGTCAGTTTCAAATAGAACTTCCTAATACGATACCAGCGATATTTTACAATAACTATTGCCTACATGGATGAGAAATAATGAATATAAAACAGACCTGCAGCAGGAGTGCGGTGTCTCTGGTGATGATAGATATCAGTACGTCAGTTTCAAATAGAAGTTCCTAATACGATACCAGCGATGTTTTACAATAACTATTGCCTACATGGGTGAGAAATAATGAATATAAAACAGACCTGCAGCAGGAGTGCGGTGTCTCTGCTGATGATAGATATCAGTACGTCAGTTTCAAATAGAAGTTCCTAATACGATACCAGCGATGTTTTACAATAACTATTGCCTACATGGGTGAGAAATAATGAATATAAAACAGACCTGCAGCAGGAGTGCGGTGTCTCTGGTGATGATAGATATCAGTACGTCAGTTTCAAATAGAACTTCCTAATACGATACCAGCGATATTTTACAATAACTATTGCCTACATGGGTGAGAAATAATGAATATAAAGCAGACCTGCAGCAGGAGTGCGGTGTCTCTGGTGATGATAGATATCAGTACGTCAGTTTCAAATAGAAGTTCCTAATACGATACCAGCGATATTTTACAATAACTATTGCCTACATGGGTGAGAAATAATGAATATAAAACAGACCTGGAGCAGGAGTGCGGTGTCTCTGGTGATGATAGATATCAGTACGTCAGTTTCAAATAGAAGTTCCTAATACGGTACCAGCGATATTTTACAATAACTATTGCCTACATGGGTGAGAAATAATGAATATAAAACAGACCTGCAGCAGGAGTGCGGTGTCCATGGTGATGATAGATATCAGTACGTCAGTTTCAAATAGAAGTTCCTAATACGATACCAGCGATATTTTACAATAACTATTGCCTACATGGATGAGAAATAATGAATATAAAACAGACCTGCAGCAGGAGTGCGGTGTCTCTGGTGATGAGCCTCACGCAGTATTTGTGGCCCTTCGCGTTGCAGGGCAGCACGACTGTCACCTCCTCCAGCGCACTGTAGGCGATCTCAACCAGCGCTGGGTACCCACAACTCTGTGAATACATGATAATGCAATCAATTATTCTGTTCATTATGTTACTAGTGGGCAGCAGTCATTCTGTTCATTATGTTACTGGTGGGCAGCAGTCATTCTGTTCAATATGTTACAGGTGGGTAGCAGTCATCCTGTTCATTATGATTCTGGTGGGTAGCAGTCATCCTGTTCATTATGATACTGGTGGGCAGCAGTCATACTGTTCATTATATCGGTGATCAGCAGTCATCCTGTTCATTATGATATTGGTGGGCAGCAGTCATCCTGTTCATTATGATACCGGTGATCAGCAGTCATCCTGTTCATTATGATATTGGTGGGCAGCAGTCATTCTGTTCATTATGATACCGGTGATCAGCAGTCATCCTGTTCATTATATTATTGGCGGGCAGCAGTGATCCTGTTCATTATGATATTGGTGTGGACTGGGGAGTAATCAATCGTCCTCATTACGTTGCTAGCTGGCAGCTGTGGATGGTCCTGTGCACTATGTCAGTGGTGAGCATGTCACCAGCTATTATTCTACCACAATTGATCATGCGTCGGATTTTTAATCTTGCCGTGTTCGAAATGAGGCTTGGTTTCTAATCCTGATCTTTTTCGTGCCTGAAAAGTTAGTCGTGAAGTTTAGACGTTCTTGACTTTCAGCAAAACAACGACGCCATGAAGCCCGGTATCTTCTCAACTCTGTTTTTACCTCGCCGGAAGAACGTGATAAGCGATTCAGATGTTATACTTAAAATAGACAATACCTCGCCTTGAAATTCGTTTAATATCGGCCACACACACGGTATTTGAAATACTTTTTGAATTGATCATTTTTAGTACAACCGCAAAAACTACTGAAAGACGTAGTGTAGGGCTTTCATGCACGAAATAAATATCACACAATCTGGTGTAAACAGTTACTAGCACACGCTATCTAGGTACGCGAAGAACTTGTCTCTGTTTACTCCCTTCTTTATTAAATTTGTGCAATGAACTAAAATAAATGGTTTGGGGTCTGGTCTAGCCACTGAGACGTTGTGAGATTATAGAACACACCTGGTCGCCAACAACGAATTTAATATATATATATGCAGTACTTTCCAGTCCATTTTACTCTACTTTTCTCATTTTTGTTAAGGAATCATTCATAAAATTAATTCCGTTTACAACTGATGATCTTTAGATGATTTATATGAATTAACAGCATTTGTTCATTAATATTTCTTATTCCAGCAATTTGACTTGAAGTCAAGTGAAATTAGAGGAGTTTTTGAGGCGTTGGGCACTGTAATGAGACCTACATCACTTCGTTGTGATAATTACAGCCCGTGAATGTGGACTAAAAACAGTTTAAATTTACTCGAAAAAGCCTGAACTTTCAGGCACAAGAATTGAGAACTGTTGCACGCATGAACCCTGAGCACAAGCCAGACTGGGAATATTGCCTTACAGAGAACTTAATTGGTGTATTGAGGTCAGAAGATTGCGCCATGCTCGAACATTCCGTAGCTGAAGACAATTAAAAACACAAATGGAGGGCAAGGAAAATATATTGACGGCATAACTGCTCACTTGAGGTGTGTAGCAGCAGCCAGAAACTGTCCTTATTCAACATCACAAGACATGAGACGTTTTCTGAATTAGGACGATTGAATCAAGCGTTTTGTCGTACACATGAGAAATTACAATTCTGCGAAGTGACATCTGGAAATTACAGGTCGGTGTGAATTTTCATGGTCAAACATTATTAAACATTCAGATAAAAATCATCAGACGCTCAGGGGAATGACTATCATATCATAAAAATATTTCGACAGAGAATAATGTCTCAGGTGTCAAAGTAGTCAGAAGAATTGTATCGCTGCATAAAGAGCTCCAAAAATTAGCATCTTGGATAACATATGACTTTATTCCTCTAGGTAAGCGATTAGCCTTTTCATTGAAGGATCAGTCTCTACAAAGGAAGAGGAATCCCAGCCTTCTCGCTCAAGATGCCTCTGATCAACGCTGAGTGTATATTAAAACCTCAAACGTGTTTGCATTAAGTGACGACTATGGACATAGATTCTGTGATATGAACATACGGGTTCTCTAGCTCTAAGCAAAACTTGAACGCTTTCTGGTTGTAAAAATAGGATTAGGAAAACACGCACGTAATAATTACCTAAAAGTCACCATTAAAGAGCACGTACTCTTAAAATATAGGCTCGTTTGTGCACACTGAGACTAAAAGAGGTCAACAAAATTTTGAAGCCAGAAATTCACCAGAATGACTTCGATCACTAATTCAAGCCACATAAGACTCATAATGAAGGTTAAACAGGGTCGTCAGCACACGAATTACTCTTTGTGACTAGAATGCATTCATTCTTTTGAGCTTGACAAATCGTCATTGTCCCTGACATCCTCAGAGTTGTTAACGAAGAAGCAAAGCCAGCAAGAAGAAATAACATCGTAACTAACTACTCTATTATTGCAGTTGGTTACGATTAAATGAAGAAATAACATCCTAACTAACAACTTTATATTACTATTATAACATTCTCCGAGCAATGATTATAGCATTCAGACTACATCATTATGTTTGTGTAACTCTCCTTGAATAAAAAGACGCAGATATGAATCTCTTTTAAACCCTCGTCGTGACTGGTGGGTGTGCACTAGAAAATACACCACTGAATCCAATGTATTGAGCACCGTGACGACCTTCAAACTGACTGGTGTGTAAATATAGATCAATGAAACAATCTTCTCGAGGCTGCTCGGACATAAACTGTGCGTCAAAAATCATTGCAGCTTGTATTCGTCTCAGACACATTTTTATACATCAAACATACGTACAACAACTAGTAGATTGTTTCTACTAGGCTACAAAGCTGCTGAGATTTCCTATTTTTTCGCACATTCTCATGCCTAAATTAACGGTAGCCGACTCAGAATGTACGTACAGCCTCCATAACGACTGAAAAGATAGGACCGGTACTTATAGTTCTTACTTTAAGCAGGAATGCTAGTCCTGAATGACTTGGGAGAAAAAAACAGAGAAATCCAGTCCCATTTCGTATAGGTTTTGAAAATCCTGCGTATTATGAAGTTAGCCCTGGCGAAAAGAACAGTGTGAAGAGATCACTATACGATCAACCCACACATTTGTAGATTGTACGAGCTAGTAGCCAAAACTCATTGCGTTGGATAGCGCTTTGAGATCAAAACACAGTAATCTTCATCTTCGTTGTATTCTCGTTACAAAAAACAGGCACATCTGTGGCTGGCCAGAGGCAAACTGTCACCGCGTGCATTTCTGTTGCAGTAGCTTCATTTCTACAGGAAGAAATTATCGATGTCTCTTTCACTTACCCAGTACTTCTTAACTCCAATGAACAATATATGTATATAAATGAAGACGTAACTTCTAATTGACATAACTTAGTAACGCGCAAGGTAACAGAGAGCCCACACCGTGCGGATCCTTGATGTTGCCTGAGAGAGACCGAGATTGACGCACGCAAAGTTAATGAATAAGTTAACTTGTTATCGAGTCAGTCCATTAGCTTTCTAAGTTACGGTTCGATACTCGAAGCTGTGTGTGTCATGAACTACAGTATAGATGCCCATGCGAATACAATTTATCTTTACATTCTATACTTCACGTTGAGCATCAGTTTTTTACGACGTTTGCAGAGTTCTTACGACAAAGGGAGTGTGACAGCAAGCCTTATTTTGCCTGCGTCATGCCTGACCACGGTCGCAAATGACGCACGACAACGTCACACTAACAAAAAATGACGCACTAGAAGGTACTAGGTGTGACAGATCAAGGAAAATACTGGTCTTAAGTTTACAATAAACATTAACAATAATTTCCGTATTGACATCGCAAATGTTAGAGAATTCTCTCGAGGAAAATGCAATCTGTAAACAATGATAAAAAATACCGTAATGAAAACTTAAAATGAGCTTATTGGGATTGCCCATCGAATTAGGTGTAGCCAAATGTACACATATATAAAAAATTAAAATAAAATTTTTGGTTTGTAGTTTAGCTGAACAGCCATGATCATTTTTTCCCAAATTTGGAGTATAAATAAGCAGGGACTGAATATTAATCAAGAATAGAAATTAGTAAGAAAGAGAGGAAATAAATGGAGAGATGATAAAAAAGGTTTATTAAAAGCTACGTACACGGTATTTGGTAACACACAGCACTTTTTTATATCCTGATTTAGACATATTTTAATCTTAAAACAACATTTAAAACAAACTAAGAAGAGTCTAAGCCTGTACTCATGATGAAGGACGGTCACTTTAACATTATTTTATAATATTCCCGTTTACCTTGTATAAACTATAAAAAATAAATGCGTTTTCATTTTCAAAATGTACATTCATTGCAATTTTTTTCGCTTTTTACTTTTTCTTTGAACATTTTCGTTCTTCACTGTTTTGTTTTTATTTAGACCTGGCAAATATATGACCATGGAGCCGCGCCCTGTACATTAAAACGTGTCTTAGCAAAAATATCACAGCGACTTTTCAAGCTCCCTCTATTTTTAACCCTCGAATCTTCAAGACAATGAACGCATGAACGCCGTGAGTCTGCATTGTAACGGTGCTAGCGGTTCGTTAGCTAGCAGTTCGTTAGCTAGCAGTTCGTTAGCTAGCAGTTCGTTAGCTAGCGGTTCGTTGGCTAGCGGTTCGTTGGCTAGCGGTTCGTTGGCTAGCGGTTCGTTGGCTAGGAGTTCGTTTGCCAGACACTAAATAGCTGCACGTGACACTGACGTTTGGGTTGCAAAATAATCTATTCAAGCACTAACGCGAGCGGAAATCTTAATGGCTATTTTAACAGTTACCTCTGTGTAATGCCATGTATTTACGACGAGTTACTTTGGAGGTGACAACTAAAAAGCTTTTCGCCTTGACTTGAGCTCGCATACACAGTTACGTAAAGGATTTTCGAAGAAATAAATTTATTTAAACAAGTGAGAATTTACAGCTGACACTACGCATAAATCGAAATAAAGCACGAATGCTGTTAAGCTTCAGGATGCGCGAGCGAATTTAAGACAATCAAATTAATTAGGGACACAGGAACGTTTTGTTAATTTAGGACAGGCGAAGGAAGTCAAACTGTCGCGTGCCCTTATGGGACGGACGGACACGTTAGAAAATGCTCGATTGACGTACGTGTTCCTGTGGGACGGACGAGGGACGGACGGACTGACGTATATCTCGGTGGGACGGACGAGGGACGGACGGACTGACGTATATGTCTCGGTGGGACGGACGAGGAACGGTCGGACTGACGTATATGTCCCGGTGGGACGGACGAGGGACGGCCGGACTGACGTATATATCTCGATGGGACAGAGGGACAAATGACTGCCTGAAGCAGGTCAAGCACAAGGTCGGGACGGTTGTCGGTCAGCTTTAAAGCAATCGATGTGAGGGGACAGCTCCAACACCCAGAATATAGCGGGGAGGAAGGGGGTGCCCTCACGGGGACACAGGGCACAGCTCCTACACCGTGGGTACGTTGAGAGGCGGAGCCTCAAGCGGCTGGGGCATGGACTATCACTTGCCTGTCGATTGTGAAGATTGTTTGCATTTGTCGTCCGGAGCACCATGAGCAAAGAATTAATTGAACGTGGTGTTAATTTATGTATCAACAATGCTTTACCTGAACGTTGAGAAATTTGTGCACCAGCAAAGGCAATAGTTATTGGTTTAAAAAAAATGAAGTAGCCGAAAAAGCAATTGAAACATCGCGGGATCGAGTTTTCCGTTCGTTGATTGAAATTTGTGCTTAAAATTAGCAGGAAACCTCTCACCTCCTCCGAGTGCTGAGGGGAAAAAAGGTAAATGGTAAATGAAGGAGAGTGAGGCTCTACTTTTTTTACGTCACACAGCGCGCTGCCGGCAGAGGAAAGAGAAAGGTAAATGGTAAATGACATTGGAAATATAAATGGTAAGTGGTCTGTGGTAATGGAAACGTGAATGGGAAGTGGTCTGTGGTAATGGAAAGGTAAATGGGAAGTGGTCTGTGGTAATGGAAACGTGAATGGGAAGTGGTCTGTGGTAATGGAAAGGTGAATGGGAAGTGGTCTGTGGTAATGGAAACGTGAATGGGAAGTGGTATATGGTAATGGGAAGGTAAAAGCTAAGTGAAACGTGGTAATGGAAAGATTAACGGAAAAATAAATGGTAAGTGGTCTGTGGTAATGGAAAAGTAAATGGTAAGTGGTACGTGGTAATGGAAAAGTAAATAGTAAGTGGTATGTGGTAATAGAAACGTAAATGGACAGCACATTCGGACAGCTTGGTTAAATAGAGTCGTTAGCGTTCAGTTTAGAAGAGAAAGGAGCTTCAACACCTCGTGTATTGCTTCAACTCTTCGTAAGATATATTTTACTACCGCAGGCGGCAAAGAAGTTTTTACTTAGTGTTTACTCATGCAGGAGGCAGAGAGGCAGTAGAGAGATAACAGAGGCAGAGAGGCAGAGAGGCAGAGAGGCAGGAGGCGGAGAGGC